>JAJTWR010000228.1:477500-482500 GCA_021613335.1 Whitmania pigra | reverse complement strand
AAGAAATACGAGAGGAATAAATGTTTTGGGTTGCTTTGTGGAGGGTTGTCATGAAGGTTCTGTGTTGTCGAAAGACTTTTGTAGTAAATATCGTAATTACATTACTTATTACGAGCATGAAACAGTAACCTTTGTCATAATAATATTGACAATAACATATATAATAGTCTGTAAACGCAAATACATAATGCATGTAATTAATTTTTAATATAAACATTATTATTAATAATTAAATTATTATCATTATGTAACGATAATTAAAATGATTTTTATTATTGACTACAGACTAAGAACATGTAATTGAAATAATATCATTGACATTGCAACCCTCTGATCGTAATGCACAATATTTTTGGCTGAAATAAACGCCGCCTCCTTCATCTCAGATGGAATGACGACCTTTGACCTTTTCATCTTCATGCATGGATTTATGAACTTCATCAAAAAGCGTCCATAAATTTTCGTTACGGAAAGGTAAGAGGTTGTATCTTGTTGTAAATGTTGTTTTATATAAGTACTAATGTATCAGGCATTGTATTACTATCAATTGGTACTAATACATGAGGTATTATAGTATTACAAATTGACACAAATATATAGCTATTATAATTTTATAAATTATTACTAATGAATGAGGCAGTATCATGTTTTAAATGAGTATTTAATAAATTATGTTATAATTAGGGAAACAATGCAAGAGCGAATTTAGGATAGCCCGGGGGTCATGGCTTTCCCCGTCATCTGGAAAGTAAAAGAAAAAATTAAGTAAATTTATTATAAAATAAAAATATTTAAATTAAATTAAAAAAAAAAGTATTTTAATGTAATATTTGTTAATTATTGAAATAATTTACCATATTCGACAAAAATTTTTAGTAGCTCTGCCCCTCTCCTAAATCCGCCCATTAGTTTCAATCAAAAATAAAATTCTGGATCCACCCTTTGTAAAATGTATGCAAACGCATGTGATCATACAGCGCCATATGCTTACCATCAGAGACGCTTCTTGTTAGCTATTCATGTAGCGCTCCATCCCGAGGGGGCTTGTGGCGGTGCAGGCTGGGTTTCGAACGCGACAAACAAAGAATCAAGAAGGAGTTTTGTTTCTTAATAACATATAATGAAACAATAAACATTAAACATAATATAAAATAAAATAATAATACGTAGATAAACATTTGGTAAATAAAATTTTAAAAGTAATAAACAAATGTCCAAGCGAAAGAAATTCTGGTTTCACTTCCAAATTTCGAGGACTTTCCTTCGTTGCAAACTGACGCTGTTCTGCACTTCTTGTTCGAGCAGTAAACATTTCGCGCGCATTCCCAACGTCACCTAAACATCTTGCTGACGTCACGGGAGAAGCAAAGATCATAAATAGTGGAGCGGAAGAAGTTCAAGCCAAATTTTAAATTTAAGCGATTAATTTCTAAAGTTTAAAAAATAAACCTGGATCAATTGATGTGACTTAATTAATTGGAACAACTGCGACTGATTTTCATATTAAATAATTAAATGCATTCGTTGAATTTGTCATTTCAACATTTATTTAAAGATGTTATTATTGATATTATCTGATGTAATTATTAATTTAATCGATATTAACTGATGCAACTATTTATTTAATCGATAAAACACAAGTAACTTCATCTGCAGTGTGTGACATGTGAACACTCAAAAATTAAACAATTTGTGAGGTCATGTTTTCCAGGCATTCACCTGTTCTACTGGTCGGCAATGATGATGATGATGATGACTATGACGCTATGAGAATGATAATGATGATAACGATAAATGTGGCAAAATTCAACAACGAAAGTTTTTTAATGTTTATCAAGCTTCACGGTTCTTAAGTGGGTCATCATCACCATTTTAGCTAAATGTTACATTCAGGACCATCGTCGTCATCGTCATCATCACCACAATCGCCATCGTCATCATTGAAACGGAACATTCCGGAAATAATAATCTTCACTAATCCGTGAGCATTAAAACAGCCAAAATTTTCCTCAGCGTTTCACTGATCACGTGAGGCAAGCGAAAGTAGCGTTGAAATCAGATATGAGACCAGCAAATGTTGTTGTTGTTGTTATATGTCATCGCCATGACAACAAAGTTCAAAATGTCATTCCACAGCCTTGCATTAACGACCAAAGAAAAATAAATCAAGATGGACGACGTCGCTGATCGCCGGAAACATCAAATATCGCCCGAAGACGCACATTGTTGTTGGTGTCGTTGCCATGACGACGCTTCCTGGATACACGTGGACGTGCACGGTTGCAGGCAGCTGAGCAGGAGAGGATGGAGGAGGTTTGATTAATTATTTATTACCCTAATTATAATTTTATCATAAATATTCAGTGGCCATGAAGAAATGTTAATGAGACACGTGACTCAGTGGTAACGAATTTTCCTTTTAACATTAACAATTTAGTTGCTTATTGAAATGTTGTAGCAGCAATTTATTGTTATCACTCATATTTCCATCGTTCTCAAAATTAATGGCAACCGCAATGGTTCTGATAATGATTATAACCATGTCTCGTCTGTCCATCTAGATTTTTCTGGCTTGTTGTCCTTCTGACGTCACTGGGTGGATTCTTCGTTGCTATTAGCAACGACCTCTGGCCTTTAGTGGCGCCAAAATTGCAATCGGTGCGCTACCCCGGCAACCGACCGGACGTTCCAATTTACGCTCCATTGTCGTCTTCATCCTCTCCTCCTCCTCCGCATTCTTTCGGCTTTTACTATTCTCGCATTTTTTCATCCAATGGCAACGAGTCGCACCCGGCGACGTTGGCGACACCAGCTTCAACGACGACTGGAAGAAGTGAAGCTGAAGAAATCGATGACAACCGTAGAGGAGGGATAGGATTGACAGTCTGCAACTTGAATGCTCTGAGGTAGACGTTTGAATCATCATCATCATCATCATCATCATCATCATCATCATCATCATCATCATCATCATCATCATCAATCATCATCATCATCATCATCATCCATCATCATCATCATCATCATCATCATCATCATCATCATCATCATCATCATCAGTCATCATCATCAATCATCATCATCAGCATCATCATCATCATCATCATCATCGTCATCATCATCAGTCATCATCATCGTCATCATCATCATCAATCATCATCATCATCATCATCATCCATCATCATCATCATCATTATCATCATCATCATCATCGTCGTCATCGTCATCGTCATCGTCATCATCATCATCGTCATCGTCATCGTCATCGTCATCGTCACCGTCACCGTCATCGTCATCATCATCATCAGCGTCGTCGTCGTCGTCGTCATCATCATCATCATCATCATCATCATCGTCATCATCATCATCGCTATCGCCATCATCATCTTCAGCAGCAGCAGTAGCATAATTTAATTATAACTTTTATACTTTATTCTTGTTAAACATGTTTTACGGCTACAAGTTTATCGACATAAAATTCATTTTAACAAACGTAATATGCGTGTGCTCATTTAAATATTTACATGAATGAAAGAGAATTGTTGGAACAATAAATGTGCAATAAATGTGACTATCTTTTAAAAAGAATTTTAGAACTGGGAAAACAAAAATGGCCTCTGGTTTACGACCTCCCCCATCATGCCGCCATCTTAAAAGAGATAATGGCCAGTTCCGGTGACATCATTTTCGACTGGGAGAAAGTAAATGTTTCTTCTCACTTTGTCTTTGGTAAGGCTGGTCATACGGCAGAGAAGATGATTGTAAGGTGAGCACGAAGATGGTTGCAAAATGATCTTGACATCGATGGTGTTGAGAATGGTGGTTGTGACCTTGTCATTTGGTGATGTTGAAAACTGCTATGCTCATTTCTGAGACGTTATGTTCGAAATTTAATGTAATAAGATTTTCCATGAAAAGAAATTTTGCTTTATAATTAAGCTTTATAATTTTACAACGACGATGACGAGGACGATAATGCTGATAACGATCACAAGAACTTCGCTAATTCATGGTCATTGGAAGGCGATTTCACGATTGTCTGACTCCTGCTCTTCTCTCCTCGCTCAGCAGCACTCCTCACTCCCAGTCACCCATTTTCACTCCTAATCACTCATCTTTGCCTCTCAATTCTTCAGTCATCCTTTCATTCAATTAGTATCTTCACTGTGCACTAAATTTCACTCCAAGAGAATCAATTTCTTTCCCTGCTCACCACGAAACCAACATTTGTTTGCAACTCATGGATATAAATTGAGCTTTCCTCTTGTTTCCCTTGTTGTTTTCTTTTCACTTCATTCATCATCATCATCATCATCATCATCGTCGTCGTCGTCATCGTCTTCTCCATCGTCGCCGCCATCGCCATCGTCATCGTCGTCGTCATCACCATCTTCATCATCGTTATTGTCATTGACTTTCTCATTTATAAAGAATGACGGTTAAAATTTAATTTCATAATTTTATTAAAATCAAATAAAAATCTTAATTATTTGTAATTTGCATTTGTCATAAGTATATAGTCACAACTAACTTCAATTTTAAATGAATTAATTTATATATTACTTATAAAATCAACTCTAAATTCACAAAAATTCTTCACGAAACGTTTTCATTCCCCCATCGAGCGACGAGGCGGAAATTCCCTCGAAACGAAACCAAAACCGGAGATGGAAGAGCGAACGAGTTTCGCGGCATCAAAGTGGATCTGGAAGGGGGCTCAGGGTGATTTGGGGTTATTGGGTGCAGTTGGGATGTTGTTGGGTGCTGTTGGAGGGTCATTGGGTGCAGTTGAATGGGTGACTCACTGGGGTGGTTGTTCGTTCGTGCGCAAACAATTTCAAGGTAATCAAGTCTTCCATTCGGACTCTTGTAATGTGAAATTCTCTTTCTGTTGTTGTTCTAGTTGTTGTTGTTGTTGTTGTTGTTGTTGTTGATGATGATGATGATTGATGATGATGATGATGATGATGATGATGATGATGATGATGATGATGATGATG
>JAJTWR010000228.1:345000-472500 GCA_021613335.1 Whitmania pigra | reverse complement strand
ATTAGGCATTGTTGGATATTATTAGGTATCATTAGGCATTGTTAGATATTATTATTAGATTTTTTTTTTTCAACTGTTGAAAAGTTATGTTAAAGTCAAAAATAAGAATTAGCGGCAAAATTGTTCAAACTTCAACAAACTCCGTTGAATATTTCATTGCAAATCATTTCAAATATTGATTTTGTAGAATATTTGACGGTATGTAATTAAAAATTCAAGCAAACTATTCAACGAATTGCCAAATAATTCCAACAATTTGACTTTATAAAAAGCGAAAAATATTTTAATGCACTCAAAGACTGCAATTATGCAAGTTGATGAAATAAATAATGTCTTAATTATTTGTTAATTACATTCACAAACGCCATAAGGTTAGTTAAAAATACAAGCAATTATGTTAAGCATGCCAATTAATAAGAAAAGCATTTCATTCTTCAGCAAAGGAGATCTTAAATGACCCTTCATTCGACTAAAAAATGGCGCTCATTAAATTCTGTTGCACGAAAGGCCGTCCGTTAATTTTATTTCAGTATTTATAAATATTATTGTGTTATGATCATCCTCGGCTTGAAATTATTAATTCCTCAATTAAAATTAATTTCAATGAAATTATATTCTCAAAAAATAAATGTAAATTAAATTTTTTTTCATCAATGCAAATAAATCAAAGTCAATTTTTTGCAAAGAGGATGAATATTTGTTTATTTTCTCAAATGTTGTGGACCCTCATTTCAACAAAATACTTAAAGTTTTTAATATAAAACATCCTTAAAGTTTTTACTTATGTTACATAATACTAAATATTATGGCCGGCATTGCTCATTTGTTGAAGTAAATTATTAAGTGAGAAATTGTCATGTTAAGTTTGTTAAGTTAGTCTGTGATGTTCGTTATGTTCTATCGAACTAACGTTCGTGATGGGATTTGGAAATATTTATTGTTAAAAACGTGAAGGTGTAAATGTCACTTAAATTAATAAAATAATTTTATATTAAAATTATTGTTTCTTTTATTCATGTTACTTGTTGGGAGAAGTTTGTATCCATTCAAAAGCTTTGAACACACGACAAACAGACTCCTGGGAATATATTGATATTATGATATATTGGAATGTTGTAATATTATAGTAATATATAATCATTAAAGTAATACATGCAATATCACAGTTACATTTACAGTTACAGTATTTATCAATTATCGAGTTTTCGAGTTATGAAAGAACATTAAAATGTCCCTCAGTTGACAAATATTTTGCTGAATGTTCTTGAAAAATATTTCGAAAATTGAAATTAAAAATTTCAAAACTTCAAAAAGCACCCAAACAGCTTTTATCAGCCTGAAATTGCAAAACTTTCGGACTTTCAGGGACGACAAAAACATCCAACAACATTTTTTAAGCTGTTCTCGGATTTGATTTGAAATATAATTTTGGAGTATTATTATGGAAATGTCTGGCAGAGAATGTGTTAGTAATTTAAACATATTATTAGAATAAAATATGTTAATAATCTGGTTATTAGCATTTTTCATAGTTTTAGAAGTAATAATGTTGAAGATATAGAGACACTAACTCGTGAAATGGAAACACGACTCTTTGAAATAAGAAACAAATGCTTGAAAATTGATTTTAAAATCATTTAAATGATAATGACAGCAGGAAGATCGCTCCAACTTTTTTTATATTTTCTTATTTTTATTAATTGTGGCAGATTATTTTAAAAATCACGTGGCAAAGGTTTAGTTTAAGAATGTTTTTGTTTTTATGTCTTTACGTGCGAAGATTCCTATATAATAATGCTATTAGCATGAAATTCAAATTTAGATTTAAATGTTCCAATAACGAACAACATAGATTAATTGATTATGATTTTATTAAATTGTCGTTTGATTTAGTTATTTGTTAATATTTGTGAAACAAAATTATTGCAGCTAAAAGATTGAGTTTCCTTTTTAACTCGCAACTTTACGAGCACGTTCCGAACTCAAAAGGTCAAAGGGGCATCGTCTTGGTACCTGATCACCAAAGTCTTCCTTCGAACTTTCTGACCTTCACAAGGGCCCAAATATTTCTGCCCTTGAACAAGTTCGTGAAAGTCACGCTGTACGGCAGACAACCGGAAGTTAGTATTTATTATGATCGTCGCTTGTGAGTGAGTGAGTAGAGTTTCTAACGATTAGCTGAACATGGGAAAGTGAATGTTCTGTAGAGGAATGATCGATGAATGGATGAACAAATTGTGTGAGGTATTGAAGAGGGCTTTGTCAAAATGGTGGGTCGTGATGGATTGTCAGCTGACGTTGTGGGGGACTAAAGATTATTGGCTCGTTAAGATGGGGAATTTTGTCGGGTCACCATCCAGACTGACCCCCGGGGCTGAGAACGAGAGCATTAACAACATTTATTGTCCATCCTTCTATTCTCAATCTTCGGCCAATCAACATCATGGCTTATCCATTAATGCCCGCCCATTGATGTGATTGTCTGCTAGCTTTAGTCTTTTACTCACTCTACCCACCCATTCAATCGTTCTTTTACTCATTTTCCAATTTTCCACTTCAGCGGATTCTCTTCATTCTTCGTCTGTCTCCTTATTTGCCAATCAAATTCATTCTCATCCCGACAAGTCCATTCCTCGGCACTCTTGTCTTCACTCTCATTCACTTCTCTTCACTCATTTCTTCCATGGTTTTCAGGCATCTGATGAGACTCGATGCTTGGAGGAGTGCGCAGAGAAATTGATTCTCAACAGATGTCACTGCATGCCACACTGGGGGAACCTCAAAGAAGGTTGGTCGGTTTAAAATGCAAATTGAAATCAATTTCACTGTGTTTTGGGATCTCAATTGGTTATTGACTGAATTGAGTAAAGGCTTTTTGTACATTCATCGATTAGTTTCATTCCAGCACATGACCACTATTTGAGATTATAATAATTTCCTAGTATTACTTATTATTATTATTAATGTTAATATTATTATTATTATTATTATTAATGTTAATATTATTATTATTTCCTTAACTAAATCATATGACCTCTATAAGACCAGCATGTTCTTATCTTTTGTTGTCTCCGCTTTTAGCGCCTGCGTCTGACATTCCCCGATAAACAGGAAGGTCTTCATTTGCACTCGTTGACATTTTCGCTGCAAATCAATTCGTCTTTCACAACGTCACAATTTTATTCAATCAGCGACCCAAATGAGTTCTCACTTCCCAGTTTTTGCAATCCGTCCTGCTAATTGTTGTCACACCCACTCAATGATTTATTCCTTCACTCTAACATTCATTCACCCAACCATTTATTCCTTCACTCTAACCAATTTATTCTCCCAGCCACACACTCACTCTTTCTATCCACTCAGGCGTTTTACAGTCACTCGCGGAGGGCTTACTCCTCCGTCAATTAGCAGTCTACCTGCCTTCCTTCCTCTCGGACAAGTACAAATCGCTTCTTGTGGCGATAAAAATCTTTCCGAGCAAAACATCCGCTCAGTGGTTCTTGTCTTTACAGCTTCAACCGACTTCACGCCGACTCCAATTAGTGCCACACGCATTTCAATTTCTCATTTTTATTCTTTCTTGCAAATTACAAAAACAAAGTAATAGTCATCGTTTAAAAATCTTAAACTTTTAAACTTAAAATTTCGCTCAGGATGAACTTAACACAGGCTTCAATGATTTTCAAAGAATAACATAATAATTTGTCATTTTGCCGCATGAACTTGCACAGGACCGAAGCATTTATCTGTTCCTCCGAAAGGACATCTTCGAAGCTTTAAAGCACTGTCTTCCTCTGACCTGTCATCAATAGCTTTTCTTCCTTTACATCTCTCGTGTGCACGTCTAATAAATACGTGTGCGTGTGAACGTTCAATATTCAGTGTTGTATTGTATTCCCACGTACATTAGCATCTCTTCTTTGTGGGAGAAAATTCGTGTTTAGTTAATTTAATTTAAATCTCATAAATTAATTGGTTATCTAAAAATTCAAAAAATATTCCCGTGTAAATACCAGGATTTGTAAACATACTAATGGGCTTATGAAGAGTAAATAAATTGCATAAAATATGAACATCTTAATACTTTACATATTAATGAATTACGACGATATTTATATAAATATTTGCATATTTACATTTATATAAATACGTCTCTCCTGTCTTCTTCAACCCCTAATCAAATAAATAAATAAATAAATAAATTCTTCAACCCCTAATCAAATAAATAAATAAATAAATAAATTCTTCAACCCCATGAGAGTTTAAAGTTTTACTGTTCGACCGTGCCATCTTTAAAAGAGTAGCTGGGGATTTCCGAAAGAAATTTTATGTCGGTTCTAATTTTATTGGTCCTTCTAAAGTTTGTCTCTTTTTTTATGTTTGTTATATTTTATTTTTATTGTTAATATTATTTTATTATTATTTTTATTGTTATTATTCTTATTTATTTGTTAATGTTATTCTTATTTATTTTATCAATATTATTTTGTCAATTCGTATTGTTGTTGTTATTTACTTTTTATACTTCTTTTTTTTCTTCTTCTTCTTATTATTTTATTATTATTATTATATTATTATTATTATTATTATTATTATTATTATAGATTTATTAATTTTATTATTTCTTTTTTATGCTTCATGACTTCAAATGGTTCTGTTTGTATTGTCTCCGACTCTCAAATCACTAGAAAAATTTTTCAAGCGGCAGTTACTTTCGTTTTCGTTTTTATTTTCTTCTGTTTTATGGAGTCCTGCCTTTCTCCATTTAACTTTTCCTGGAAATTTTTCTGTAATTAACGGTTGCCATCTTTCCTTCTTTTTTCGTTCTTTCAGTCCATCTTCACCTTTCATCTCAACCTTCCTTTCCACCTAGCATCTCCCAAGATCTGGTGACCTTGGTATTCCAGTTTCCATCAATAATATTTAATCCTTATCTTCACGACTCAGCACCTTCTTGTGAACCTGCGTGAATGCGTCCGTACAGGGTGGGATTCGAACTGCGTACCTTCGAGATGGAACTGATGATTGTAATGAACGAATGTTGTTTTGGTGCACGAACCGAAGATTGAAATTGATGGATGCTTTCAATTGAAGTTCAAAATTGACTTTTGATCTTGTTGACAATAATGGATGCTTCTTGTAATAAATCAGAATTTCCTTCAATTATTTTGTTCAAATTTTGTATTTAATAACAAGTTATTTCTATTATTGCTAATCGTTATTATTTATAATGTTATTATTATTATTATTATTGTAGTGGTTGTACTAGGTATTTATATTATTATTACTATGATTGCAATAGTTATTATTTACTATGTTGTTATTATTATTATTATTGTTGTTGTTATTGTTATTATTATTATTATTATTATTATTCTTGTTGTTATTGTTATTATTATTATTATTATTTATTATTATTATTATTATTATTATTATTATTATATTATTATTATTATTATTTATTATTATTATTAGTATTATTAGTATTATTATTATTATTATTTATTATTATTATTATTATTATTATTATTATTATTATTATTATTATTATTATTAGTATTATTATTATTATTATTAGTATTATTATTATTATATTATTATTATTATTATTATTATTATTATTATTATTATTATTATTATTATTATGTATTATTATTATTAGTATTATTATTATTATTATTCTTATTATTATTATTATTATTATTATTATTATTATTATTATTATTATTTATTATTATTATTATTTATTATATTATTATTATTATTATTATTTATTATTATATTATTATTATTATTATATTATTATTATTATTATTATTATTATTATTATTATTATTATTATTATTATTATTATTATTATTATTATTATTATTATTATTATTATATTATTATTATTATTATTATTGTAGTGGTTGTAATAGTTATTATTAGGCTATTGAGAAACTTCCGTGACTGAGAATGCATTGCCCAGTAAACACCTTTCTTTAAAATTAATTCGCACAACTTTTACTTTTGCTCATGTGACCAACCACGTGACATGCCGCGTGAAAATTTTACAACAGCAAAATAAAGGCGCCAAGAAGACAAACCTTCGCCTGGAAAAGATGCACACTTTGCATGTACAAGAAAAAACATTTTCCAGCACAACGAACGGTTCAGTGTTTTGCTTGAAGATGGTCAAACCTTTCATAACAGGTGAGATGGAAGGTGTCTAAAAACCAGTAAATTGAGTAAATTATTGGGAAATAAATAAAAGAATGGTGCTTGCATTTGGAGAGATGTTGCAAAATTACGGAGGAATGCAAATACCGTATGAGAACCGTACGAAGAAGGAGTTTTGCAGAAGAATGGATGAACCCATCAGAAGCAAATGTAAGTTCCACGAGAGGAAAATTAGCAAAACGATAAAAGTCTCATCTGTGGAGTTGATGCTACGGTTAAGTGGTAAAGTGGTGATTGTGTGACTCACCAAAGCAAGGAACGTCATGATCGTAGTTGTCTTGGCTGGAAAATAATTACGGCTTTTTGTCATTTTCATATTGGCCCGTCAGGACGCCGAACGTCGTATTAATTACATCACGTATTTAGAATTCTCGTTTTTGTTCTTCGCCTTTCATTCACATATTCATTCACTCACTTATCAAATCATTCAGCCATCCATGCATTCATTCGAACCCCGCTTTTTACGTCTATTAACTCAGCCGACAACGAGTCCTCATTCTTCTTCACACGTTCTCCACCACTTCGCCACAACTGCTCTTCTGGTCATCTTTCCATCAGCCACTTTTCAGCCGATCACCTGCAACATTCCCTGACTTGGGGTATTCTTCTGTGCTCAAGATCAGCAAATCGAATATGAATTCTTAAATAATTTTTGTCAAAAATGCCGTAAAATGCAAGTCAGAATTTCTTTCGACTGAACAACTACAATAACAAATTTAAAAAATGTTTGATGAATATTTTCTTTCAAAAGATTCGCAATCTCATTGTCAATGTTGCCATCGCTATCATAATCGTTGCCACTAGCATTTATTATTTAATAACCTAATAAAATATTAATAACTCCATTCTTATTGATAAGTTAATTTTAAACCACATTCTAAACAATTCCAGGAAAAGTTTTGTCCGTGAAACAAAAATAATTATAAGTTACTTGAAAAATAATTTCGTCTGATTAAGACACAATTTTAAATAAATATTTAAACCGACATAAATCAACATAACCCACAAAAATTCTAAAAAAAACTTTTTAACTTTCAGAATCTCCTAGCGGACGGTGCTCGATGTTCCAACACGTCTCCTGCGTCAGTCCTTCCATCGGTGAGTGAAAACTTGAAGAAATAAACATCCAGCCATAAATATGTCTGGCACTGAGCGCCAAAACATTTCTTGGGAAAACAGTCGAAGATGCATTGATGACGTCAAGTCACCAAGTCACCACTTAAACAAACGGACTGCTTCGTTTGTCCGCTCGAATTTGAAAATTCTCAGGGCTCCATCTTAGAATTTGCATCTTCGAAACTGTTTCGAATTTCAAGCGGAGATATTTGTAAATCAGACAAATTGAATCGACAAGTTCTGAAACAATAATTTCGACGAAATCCCGGCGGGAAACGAAGGATCTTAAGAGGCACTGTTTGAAAAATTAATGACTTTTTTGTGCTCGAGGGAAGCCAATGAAAGAATAAAAATGAATTTCCAAGTATCGATCATATTCTTAACACTTCCTCCCATCATCCAACAACTCCTCACCGTTTTTCATGAGTTTCTTTGAGAATCCATTTCTGTCTCTCGGAAATCCGTTTCATTATTTATTCCGACTTTTCCATCACGGGTGGCCCGAGGCGCGCTCCACCAAAGCCATCTAGCCATTCCTACTTTCTTTCTATCTAACTAGTGGATGGATGACTTTACAGGAGATCCCAATGCCTTAGCCACATGCGTCAGTGGTTAATTGCGTAGGTTTAGAGTTTATTAGGTTTGTGAGGGCCTAATAAACATCGCTTAATCCTGTTTCACCAACTTTATATAACCCCCTGGGTTATGACCTCTGACCTTTCCTTGATTTTTACGTGCCCGCTTTCGCATGCGATGCCGCAGTCTACAATCTATGTTTCGAGTAAGACTTCTTGATTTTCCAATAGTTAAATGGATCAGAATCATTTACCTAAGTAATGAACATTAATGGGTTACATTATATTTAAATGGCTTATTTTAATAGATTGACGTAATGATATTCACTTTATGGGAGGGATCATTCTTAGTACTTTATTTATAAATTTTTTGTGGGGGAAAAGCATTTTGGAACTTTAAACCCTCGAAGACACCAAAAGAAATTTTCCAATCGCTTGAATCTCGTTTCAAGTCGTCAGGTTGTATGAAATGATATTTTATAAACTTTTGATAATTTAGGCTAAACTGAGTCAAATGCCAAATGAATGAATGAATGAATGAATGATGAATGAATGAATGAATGAATGAATGAATGAATGAATGAATGAATGAATTGAATGAATGAATGAATGCATGAATGAATGAATGAATGAATGAATGAATGAATGAATGAATGAATGAATGAATGAATGAATGAATGGAATGAATGAATGAATTGAATGAATGAATGAATGAATGAATGAATGAATGAATGAATGAATGAATGAATGAATGAATGAATGAATGAATGAATGAATGAATGAATGAATGAATGAATGAAATGAATGAATGAATGAATGAATGAATGAATGAATGAATGAATGAATGAATGAATGAATGAATGAATGAATGAATGATGAATGAATGAATGAATGAATGAATGAATGAATGAATGAATGAATGAAGGAATGAATGAATGAATGAATGAATGAATGAATGAATGAATGAATGAATGAATGAATGAATGAATGAATGAATGAATGAATGAATGAATGAATGATGAATGAATGAATGCTGAATGAATGAATGAATGAATGAATGAATGAATGAATGAATGAATGAATGAATGAATGAATGAATGAATGAATGAATGAATGAATGGAATGAATGAATGAATGAATGAATGACTGAATGAATGAATGAATGAATGAATGAATGAATGAATGAATGAATGGTCTCAATACGGTAGACACTCGGTCACTCATATTATTATTGTGCTAGTTATGTTAGGAGAAAATCTTGAGAAGTCTTATTCGCACACTAACACACTAGTGAGAGTTAAAATTTGAAAAAAGTTGATTTGAGAAGGTGTTTCTGAACCGTTACTGAACAATTGAAAGGAGGAAGGTGGGATCTACCCCCATTAGTTGGACAAGGAGCGTCAAAAGTCATTTGTCGGCCAGTGCTGAGTACCTGCGTATGGCCGCCTTTGAATAATTTAACTCTACAATGTCTCTCATATACTTGAACTCAGTTCTTCCAAGGTCTGTGTTTCTCTTTTATTTATTATTTCGTCATGTTTTGTCCGTTTAAACGAAAAAAAATTAATTTTAATTCTCCTTCATCCTTCATGATCTTCCTGTCAACTCCTGCGCCCTCAGACATCAATTTTCCATCCTTCCCTCCAGACTATTTTATACTTTCTGGTTAAATTTAATTCCTTTTATTTTATACCTTACTAATGTCTCAACTAAACTCCGCCATTAAGCATTCTAAGTAATCTCCGCTGATGGATCAGTAAGTCGTTTGCCTTGCAGTGGTTTTATCATTTCCTCTGAATTTCTTTATCTACACTTGGAACGTATTTATTTATTATTTCTTCTGTCCATCTATCTCATTCATCAATTCTCTTTGAAGATTTCTTCTTCAGTTCATTAATCTTAACTAATTATTTTTATTTGATGATTTGTTCGACTGATTACTGGCAATTACGTTCCGTTGAATAATTACATATTGATATAAATAAATCAATTTGTACGAATAAATAAATATTATTCCTGCTTTGGCGATATTCAAAAAACAAAATATTTAATATTTAAAGTTGGCACTTTGTTCGACAGTGGACCATTATTAATTCATTCTTTTTGAAACTTATCGCCTGGGTTCTCGCCTGTTTTTGCGTGATCGCCAAAAAGTGTTATTTTTCTTTCTTTTTAACCCATTTTCATACACCCGTTTTCATTCACTCAACGCAAATTTGTGCTGGTCAGGAAAGTAGACTCATATTGTTGCTGCGTTTGCAGGCAAAGTTGCTCTCTTGGGCGAACAGCGGCTCGGATGGCTGCGTTTCTGCCTTCGATGTCGATGGAACGCAGACGAAAGATGTCGTGTTCGCAGCCTGCTTTGCTTTTCCTTTGGGAATAAAGACTGCATTAACGGTTTGGAGCTACTAAGTGGTTTTAAGTTCCACTTGTTATTCTTGACACGAGTTCTTACTTCCTTTGAGACGACATTATAATGTCTGCTACAGACATCTCACATTAAAATTAGTGAAGAAAGAAACACGCACGAAATGGAAGAAACCTGGCATTAAAATGTCCAGTTTCTGATTTGTAATGACCTTATCAGCCGCATTTCTGTCTTTAGACTCAGAAATTGTTAAAAAAAGAAATAAAAAAGGTTGAGTTTTAAAACTTTTAAAAACTTTCTGAATTTGTCAGCATATAGCAAAAAAACTAAAATTAAAGTCTAAAACAGATGGTACGAGACATAGAAATAGGTAAAGAGTGATCCCGTGAAACGACCCCAGGATTACAGTCTGGGCATATATCCTTTGCTTTCGAAGTACTTTTTTCTGACTTCATACTCGACTTTTATTCGTTTCTTGTCTTCTGCCCCATTAATTCTTGACAACCATTCTTTTTTATTACATTCCATTCTATTCAAAGTCTGTCTGGAGTGTTTAAAATGACAACATAAATTAAAAACTCGATTAGATGAAAATATTACGTAAATCTTCAAATGATTGTTTGTTATTGCAGATGAAATGGAAAGCAAGCTTGAAAAGTTATGTGACCACTGCCCGGAGCCGTATCACAACTTCCATTGGGACTATTCAACAGCAGAAGCTTCCTCTCTCACATTCGGAAATCCTTCATTTCCGCTGACCTCCACGTTTTCCGCTTATCCCTCATCTTTGCCGTCATCGGCATATAACTCACCGATTTATCATCAAATTCCTTCATTTGCTCAGCACACCTCTTCGTCGACAAAACTCCACGCCGCACTTTTGAACAAGGTCGCTGAAGACAGATGCGCTGCACTGGACCTCATTGCAAAGTCCTATCCTGATATCCTGAAACGAGACTACGAGCATATCATGAGACTTTCGTTTCTGGTAGACAAAGTTCGTCGTCTGGTAGAATCTGCGGTGGTGTCCATCAGTAGAACGAAAGAGGAAGCTGGCATTCTGACAACAAATCTCATGAAGAGAATCACTTTCCACGTAAAGGTCGCTTTGAAGGGCTTGCAGGAGTCGTACGATAGCGGTTTCGTCGCACCGTTCGTAGAGGTCGGCAGAAGGTCATTAAGGCCCTTGACCTCAAAAATCTA
Source organism: Whitmania pigra (assembly GCA_021613335.1). Lineage (NCBI taxonomy): Eukaryota > Metazoa > Annelida > Clitellata > Hirudinida > Haemopidae > Whitmania > Whitmania pigra. The sequence goes on along the minus strand of JAJTWR010000228.1, from coordinate 461,016 downwards.
TGAAATTGCTTCTCAGTTGGAACGAACGGTAAAACAACTGAAATTTGCTTCGCCAACGGATTCCGTGGCTAGAAAGGTCCTCTACCACATGGCAGACAATCAACTTTCTGGGAAGCTTGAAACGGCCATTCAAGTCATGGACAATTTCACCAAAGTTTATCAAGCCTTCCAAAACAGTGCACCGATGTTAGAACAACTCGAGGGCTTCAGAGTGTATCATCTGCCGCAAGGAAAAGCCTCTCCTCTGCTCAAAAGTCATACCCCAGAAGGAAGATACGATATTCATTTGGTACCTTATGCACTTCTGGCCAGAGTCCAGCAGAAAGATTTATCTCGATTTTACAAGGGTATTACGGAAAATACGGCGCGACTCATCGAACACGTCATGGCACTTAAAGTTACCCTGAAAGATGTGTACCAGGATAGTCATTTCAACGAGACTGGTTTCGAAGCGGCTCGCATTGGTTTCATAATGAAATCCTCAGAGATTGAGCACTACGAAGCACTGTTTGAGAAGGAGATCGTGGAAGAAATACGACAACAACTCGTTAACCGCTCAAACCACTTGATCAGATTGAATGTCTCGTTAGACTCGACTGCCGGGAAACTGCAAAATTCTCTCACGGATCTGAACTACCTTCTGAGGACTCGCTTTTCGGAATCGAATAGCGGCCTAATAGCGTTTGCACAGCTTTCGCAGCAGTATCTGAAAGACCCCGAAATGAAACGTTCTGAGTTGTTTTCTTTGGAAAACGAAAAATCCGTTCGAGCATCGTTGTCTGTTCTCTCTGAGATTTTTCACGAGGCTAAATCGGCAGGTTCCAAAAGAATTGCAAGTCTGAGTTCGGAACTGAATTCATTGATGGAAAAATCTTGGCAGGCTATGCTGAACGACAGCCTGCTGAGAAATTTCTACACGAACATTTACAACGATATCAATGACATGCTTTCGAGGCCTCAACAATCCCAACTCAAAAGAATTCTACTCGAGATGTTGACAGGATTATATGGTCAAGACGTCCTTAAACGTCTCCAACTTCAACTTCAGCAACAGCAACAGCAGCAACAGACCAGACACTACCATCAGCAAAATTCGCTCCTCCTCGGAGAGCTCTATGCATTCCTCAACGCTGATTTACCAACACTTTCTCCGGAACACAAGAAAGCCGAATCTTCGGAAATATTTGCTAGACTCGTGGAGTCCACGGACATCGTCAAACTACTCGCTGGAAACGATGCTGACTTGTTCCAGGCCTTCAGGCATTTCAGAGAAAGCGTCGCTTCCACCCAGGCCTCGTGTCAGAGGGATGATCAATCACTCAGGTAAGCCTTCCCGGATGAATTAATGTTGATGGCCCATTAATAAATAACCCAACTCTCTTCAATCCGAGAGATTTTCTCGTAGTTTTTTCAATCCCCCCTTAATAGATCTTCCCGGTTTTCTATTTCTCCATTACAAAAGAGAGAGAAAAATCTTCTTCTGCTCCTATTAATTTTCGCGTGAGCGATTTGCAGAGCATTAGTGAGAAGTGAGAGACTGCAAATTTGCATCTATATAGGCAAAATAACTTCAGAAACAGAAATGTTTCGAATGTTGCAACAATTACTTGATTAGGATTTTTCATCCTATTGAGACTAATTCATTCATTCATTCATTCCTTCATTCATTCTCACCCAATTTTCCCTGATGTGTCGAGGTCCCGACATAAACGCCAGCAATTACACAGAGTAACTTCTCCGGATACCATTTTCCTGTTTACTCACCAAAAAACTTTAAACGAAAACCTCCCCAGAGAGAATTTCATCTTCGTCGACATCAACATCAGAACTGCCGGTTACTCGTCTTCATTCTTTCCTCCTCCATCTTCGTCATTGACATCGTCGTACACTCCGAAGTCTCGACATTCCAGAATAGGGCATCCCGAGTATGAAGCGCGGCCATGGAGTACTTACATTGGTTGGTGTTTATTAGATTCTTCTTACTAGGCAGTCTCGTTTTGCAGCAAAAGTTGAAAGCAAGCCCAGTAAAATCAGTCAATACCTTGATTATTTTTCGGAAGCTATGGCGAGACGTCCCTCTAAAACTTCGGGCACGTCTGTTTATTTTCTGCGCGTTCTCATTAAGACGCTATTTATGCACGGAGGAGCTTCTTGCTTAGAACGTAAAATGGAGATAATTCTCGGCAGATGAATATTTTTGACAATGATCCAGAGAAGTACATCACAAATCTACTCGTCACGATTCATGCAGTTTTTGTTTGTTTTTTTCTGATATGCCCATTCTTCAATGCTTTTTTTAAAAATTAAATTAATCTTTTCTCAATAAGAATTATTTATATTTGCAAACAGCTCACGCCGGAGGTCTGCTGGCTTTTTTCACCGGCGGCAGCCTCATAACCATCTTTCAAATTTTAAGCATAATTCTGAGATCGCCTTGTCGATGTATAAGAAAATGCAGCGGAGGACAAAAAAAGGAATCCGCGGAAGTGAGGAAATGCGGTCTTGGCAATCACATACTTCTCAATCCAAATGATGTGAACGACGAGGGCATCGTGGCCAACTCGAGTTCCACTCGGTCCATTACCAACAACAGCCAGCTTCAGACCCACCCCTTCAGGGCTTCAAAAGGCACTTCCTCTCCTCCCCATCAACACCGCCTCCAGGGTTATTCAACTTTGCCGACATCTCTTGGCAGCATCACTGCGAAGACCCCTGCCGCTAACAACTTGGCAGCTTGCCAGAGAAATGCCAAGCAACAGACCTGCTCCCCCAGAACGAAGTCTGATTGCAACTCCTCAAAACAGAAACCTCAGTGCGCCAAAAAGTCGCCCATCGACAGGTTTTATAAGCAGGCCGAAACCGATATATAACACCTCTCTAAACAACTCACGTATATATTGACCACTATTGACTTACGAAAAGCTAATGTCTTTTTCTATCGAGTCACTCAATTAAAAATTTTTTTAATGTTGTGCGCTACATCATTGCCTTCCTGATAGCTCGTTCACCTAAGTTTAATTTGAAGACCAATTACGCAATGACGCCTAGCAGCTAGTGTCTTGTCACTATAAATATTAAAGCTTCAAATGCACATAGAGCAAAACCAAGAATCATAATACCTTTATTTTTGAGAAAATCAAACTACAAATTATAAAAGTGAATCGGTGATGAATCAGGGAATTGAAACTCAGGACTTAAAATCAATCATGAATGCTTTGACAAGACTTCCAGCACGGCTTTCATGAAATGGTTCAAATCACTCGGAGTCCTCGATGTTACCAAATTGCCATCCACAACTACAGGTAAATCTTCGTACTTGGCCCTGTCAACAAAAAATAATAAAGTCCCTATGAAATATTTAAAACTAATTAGAACCACTTTGATCTTTCAAAGATATGCTGAAAATCATATTTATGAAATGTCTTTCTTCTCGAAGAAAAAGTGTTCTATGGTTTTAAACAAAAAAAAGTTGTTTAAAATAGCCAAGATGAAGGATTATCTCATGTATATTTATAATCACATAAATTATTTATCACGTAGCATTTGTAAACGAAATTAAAATGCAATCGGTGAATGTTACGAATCAAAACCGTTTTATCGCAAACGACTACAAGTCGCCATCTTCGGGCATTTGCCTCCTTTGCGAGTAAATAATCCACGATCCTCTCATTTATTCGATTATTAACTCCCGTTCGCCGATCATAAAAACATGAGTCAAAGGAGGACGAGAGTTTTTGCTTTTAAGACGCTGAATAATTCATATGACACTAACCCTGCATTCTCGACATCATCCCTGATGGCCACGAAACACGTCACCCTTCGACCCGCGATGCATCGGGCCGAGCAAAGGAGCCACGGTCCGTGACAGATCGATCCGACCAGTCTGCCTGAGTTCAGAAGAATTTCAATTTCCGTGCATCAGGTTGTGTAAAAAAGACTTTTCTGAATAATTCTAAATATTTGACTATTTTTGTTTTAAAGCCCTTGCTTAACTATTGTCAAGGGCCAAGCCATTTGGTAACATGGCTATTTTTTAATGGAGATTAATCTAGCAATGACCTACCTCATGTCATCATCACCACTGTTACCTATGTCATCACCACAATCATAATCATTATAACCATATTTGATACCAGCACATATCACCAGAGCAGCCATAAAAATTAACAAGGTCCATCCATCACTCAATCAATTCAAGGAAAGTAAGAACAGACAAAGAAAATCAGAAGAGCACTTTGCACGAAATCCAAGGTTTCTTCTAACAAGGCACAACAGCACAACCTAACAAGGTACAAGGATTCCATAACGAGGTGATTTGAGAAACAAACGTTTGCTTAGATATAATGTTGATTCTTAAGGAGCAGTCATTAATTAAACTTAAAATTCACAAAGTCTCCAAACCTGATTTGGCCACTTCTGCCACCAGGTGCACAAATCTTCTGTCCCTTCTCAAGTAATCAGGACACCAACCCCCTGGGATAATTAGCCCATCGAGGTCCTGATGGAAATTTGCATTTGCCAATGTTGTGGAATTCATTTCTATTCACTTTTACCACAAAGTATATCAAAGTAAAATTCCCTAAGCACCAAACTAAGAAATTTAAAACTAAAATAGACTTGCCCAAGAAAGAATTCTGACATTGTTTTGAGTTCTCAGGTATAAACAAATATGCAAATTTAATTAAATATAGGTGAAAGAATCATTGAAATACTTCAGCTTTCACATCCGCAATGCTTTTGTCTGCTTTGCACGGGTAGCCATGTTTGGAGTTATAGATTTTGCCCTCATCGGGTCCGATGGTGATGGCTTCGAACCCTGCTTCCCGCAAGCGTAGCAGCGGATACCATAACTACAGGAAGAAAAGTTCATTTTTCTCAACGACATGAAATTATTATTATTCATCAGTTCATTCCATTTTGTATGTTATCACTGAATTTAAATGCCGCTGGGAAACAAAACTGAAGGTACATGATATATGAAAGTTGCGAGAAATTTGTCTACTATTATTTCGGAACATAAGAGAAAATATGCAATTGCATTTACCTCCAAATCCTCGTAGCTGTTTTCAACGAGCACTCCGATCCTCTTCATGGCCAACAGAAAAAGAAAACATTTGGAGACGCGACCTTTCTATTGACCTCATATTCGACTTTATTTTTAAATAAGTATGAATTGCAGGACGTTGATTAAATTCAAATAAATCGATTTATGTGCATAAATATTTTTTGTTGTAGAATTATATTATGCAAATAAGGCTGGACCCGACAATGGAGCGTTAACGAGGGCTATTGTCAGCCTAACAGCTGTAACAACCGATTCAATCGTTCAGGTGTTACATAGTTTCAACACAAATCATCTAAAAGCTATAAATTTATAAACATTATGGGGGATAATTCTATGTCATGATGGTTATTTAAATCTTTCTGAGGGTTCTTCAGAATTCATGCTGATTCCTCGATTCTGACAAAGATAGTGATATTTTTCAACGAATATGGCGACTAGTGAACTGACAGAAAAGCTTCAGCGACAAAACGTAGCCGACGGAGGTGACATTTCAAACCCTTACAAGTACCAAGTTTTCAATCCCTATACGGAATTTCCCGAGTTCACAAGAAAGGAGATAAAACATTATCAAAAGATGTTCAAACAGTATGAACATTTGTGCTTCTTGCTTTCTTCTTGTTTTGAAGCTTTTTTCGAATCACCGCAATAAAAAATGGCAACAACGTTTGAAATCTACAATTTCCCATCTAGCTACGACACGTCGAAAGATAACTTCATCGATTTCGAGGAGCTGAAACATATGATGGAAAAGTTGGGACACCCACAGACGCACTTGGCTCTGAAGGAAATGATAAAAGAAATAGATGAAGACTTTGATGGAAAAATTAATTTTAAAGAGGTATTCATTGAAATAAGTTTGCTTTTTGCCATAAAGATTTCATTAAAAGTTTCCTTTGAAAGTACAGATGACAGATGCATTGAATTCATGAATTATTACGCTATTTATGTCTGTCTTTATTATTTTCAAAGTTTCTGACGATATTTCGAAAAGCGACGAAAGGGGAGTTGCAGAATAATAGTCTGATGGAGATTTATAGGCAGATGGTAGTCGTTGATACCGAAAAGGAAGGAGTGAAAGGCGCTGCAAACTTTTTCGAAAGCAAAGTGAGAACTGAAAATTTAACATTAATTTTTGTTACAATTTATCTTAAATCAAATTTGAATTGATGATTCAAACCAACTGCTGAATAATTTACGGGTGCCCAGTAACGACCATCTTTGTCTGCGATTCTCGTGGGTGCGATTAGAGCGATGGACCAGTTCTGCTTGTTAAAATCTAAAATGCATCTCTCGAAAGTTTCGTCCGACAAATCGTAGCGTGATAATTCTTAATTAGTCTTCTCCTATACGTTCTTTTCGGCGAAAATGCATCACGTTATGGCGTGACAAAATGTTTCGCGTTGTTTTCACTGTGGCGACTCGTATTCATCTCCGGGGTTGTAATTGAGTTTTTATTCTGTCCTCTTTTCTCTTCCCTTGCGGATGGCCTCGGTTAGAGGATATTTACTATGGCCACTCAGAGAAATGCGCTCCAATTTCGAGCGGAGTTGATTTATGCTTAATATTACTGTCGCATGGATTTCTAACGAGAATACGGATAGCTTGATGAAGAGATGAAGCGATTATGAAATCTTACACTCCTATCTAAACTGGGGAGCTTTCATTTTCATTAACCGATAGCACAATTGTAGGTGGCAGAACATCTGGAGTCGCTAAAATTCGAGCAAGAAATTAAGGAGGAACAATCGGAGAAGAAGAAATTGGAGGAGGAAAAGAAAACGAGACGGGACCAATTCAAGGAGAAGGCAAATTTCTTTGCCAGCCAGCAGTAGAAGACGATCTCAGAAGATCATGGCCAGCGATGCGATGCATTTTCTTGCCACTTTTTTATGATTTATGCCCATTTCTCGCATGCTAATTATACGGCGAATTAAGAGCACTCGGGAAATTATAAATTGTGTACTGCGATCTGCTGAGGTCGAGAACGCTGTGTGAAAAATGTATTTGCATTCATCCCTCAATCCGATTTCTTGTGAAATTTTGTCAATTTTTTTACCTCGAAAATGTTTTAGTGATGGCAACCAGTCTGAGTGCTGAGTAGTTTTTCAATTTTTAACTTTTTTTGAGGAAATTGAAGCCTTTTACAAGTTTTAGCACTTTTTATTTAACTTGTATTAAATCATACAAATTGAATTCTTCAACGGGTTACTGTTAGTATAAAAATTCCACCTGTTGCTAGCACACTAAAGATCAATTTGAGGCATAATTCAGTGTTATGCAATCCCTTGGCAAGAAACGTGCGTCTATCATTGATATTATTGATTGTATACATTATTATTCGCGACATTCAAATGAGACCAGCAGCATCATTTGACCAGAAGAGCAGCATTTTTTGAACTTCCTTGCTTTTCGAAGTTTGAATCTATACTGCAAGTAATAGCGTAAAACTTTCTAACAATAACTTATAGTTCAATGGCATTGTATCAGTTATATTTTGTAGAATTAGAAATTATGTTTCCAAATACAACAGTTCGATAATGAGAGTAAGACTTCGCGGTTGTTTGCAATGACCCATCCTTTTTATCAATAACGACAAAGTTCGATGAATTGCGTCATTGTCAAACAATCACGTGACTGACGAGAACAAATTTATACTTTCTTATTTAATAATTATTACTTTATTACTTAAAAATTCCAATAGATTTTGGATATTACGACCGGCAATGAACGTTTATAGTCTCAACCATTTCAACTTCGGAATCAATAATTGCTGGAAATAGGACCCCTATCATGTGATGATTAGTTATAAAAGCCTGCGAAACAACAACTTTAAAATTCTTAGTTTTGGCTGGCACTAATAACAAAAACTGTGAAAAACGTTGTTATGGTATTTGAAATGGAGAATGTTCAACCCACCGGACCAGCTACAGCCAAAGTTGTGTCGACTGACAAACCAGAGCTCAATTCTAGCTGCTTTCAGCACTCTAAATAAATCCCCAGTAGCATTATGATCAAATAATTACTAAAAATGTAATTATTTTGGCATTTTATTTATTCGTTTTTGCAAAACATATTGGAAATCATGTTTAAAGCTGAATAAATAAAGTATAAACTTCAATGATGTTTATGAAAAAAGTTTGAAGTCGATTAACTTAAACAATTATCATGGTAATCTCTTATTAATATGAGATAAACTACAATTGTTTTGATTATTTTACAATCTTGCAATTTAAGAGACGTTTCGACAAAACTGGTCCCTTGTATGGATTGGTGATTTTGAAAGAACGTGGAAAACTTTTTTCATCTCTCTGATTCTTCCGCATCTTCCCCACTTTTTTAATTCAATATAACTATTTCATTTGTAATTCAGTATAACTATTCCATTCGTAATAACGCGGTCAATGGTGCAAAATGAGTGGAAATTTAGAGCAGAGAGAAGGCAATGGTTAACTCTACACCACTCAGTAAAAAATTCTACATAATAATAATAACAAGTTAATTCTTGCATAACTTCAGAGGCGCAATGTGAATCAAATTTTGTGTAAATACTACGTAAGACTAATTCAGTAACCATACTAGAATTGTAAGAAGTAGTATGTAGTTTCTTAATGATTAATAATTAAAAAATACAATAACTTTAGCTTCAAAATATCTAAAGTCATTAATTTCTGAAGATGGGAGGGGCATGTCATGTGACGATAACATACAAATAAGCGGTAAGCAGTTGAAAATAACTCACCTTAATAAACGGCTAAGAAATCACTTTGTTAAAAATAAATTAACATCGTAGTTCTTTTGGCAAATGTTGAAACTTTTTTGCATCCTCCTCGCGGTGACAGCATTCGGCAAGGTTTGTTGTGTGTTTGATTAAACTTTTAATTACTTTTAAACACTGTTCTAAAAATGATTAAAAAAAAAAGTGGTGGCTAAGTGCTTGGACGTATTAGCAATATTTGCACTTAGTGTTTGGAGGAAGTTATGCTATAAAGTGAATATAATACAAATAATTACAGCAAATTGAACATAATTGTTATTTAAATACATTATTTATTTTATTCAAGTCGTGGGCAGCACATTTTCAAGAGGAAAGCATTAGATCCTTCACCGTTGACTATGAACACAACACGTTCCTTAAGGATGGAAAACCTTACCGATACATTGCTGGGGGATTCCACTATTTCAGGGTTCCTCACCAATATTGGGAAGATAGGATTGCCAAGATGGCAGCTGCTGGTCTAGATGCCATCCAAACGTAATTTGATAATACTTTAAATTTAGAAAGATATTTTCTGGATGCCTAAGATGGTATTCTTATGAGCAACAAGTAGTCATATGAGTTCTCACCGTCGCATTTGTGGAGGTAAACAAGAATGAACCAACAAATTAAATTATGCTAATTATTAAATTGTACTTTGCAAACATGATATTTTCAAGTGTTCACAAATCAAAAATTTCCGCAAATGCTCTAACTAATATTATAAAATTTCTGAGAATCACAAACATGCTAATCGGAAGTGTTACATTGAATTATTAATTATATATATATATATATATATTAATATATAGTAACTATTTCTCTTTGATTCATATTAATGCTGGCAATAATTATTTCATTATGATTAAAACTTAGTATCTTTAAAACAGCTATGTAGCTTGGAATATCCATGAGCAGCAAGAGGGAATATTTGATTTTGAAGGACAAAATGATCTCATCAAGTTCATCCAACTTGCACAAAAGTACAATCTCTATGTTATCCTTAGACCCGGACCTTATATTTGTGCGGAATGGGAATATGTGAGTGGAGTTGTCGTAATTAGAATCATTACGTTTGTTACCATTTCACTAAACTCATTATTTTCATTTGATTTAGTTTGCCTTTATAAATAAAATATTCATAATTGAAGAATGTCAATTTGGGCACTTTATAATCCTATTATTTAATCCAATAATAAATTCATGATAAAGAAATTATTTACAATTAATTTAAGCTATCATCATTCTACTTTTAGGGAGGTCTTCCAGCCTGGCTACTCTCAACCAATGAGACAGTGAATCTCAGAAGAATGGACTTCAGTGAGTACTTGCGAATATTAAGTAGTTGATTTCTAATTCAACTTGCGAATATTAAGTAGTTGATTTCTAATTCATGATTTATTCTGTCTAATAGGGTACATCCAGGCAGTGAACAGATGGTTCAACAAGCTCCTCCCTCTTGTGAAGCCCTACCTCTATGTCAATGGTGGACCAATTCTTATGGTTCAGGTGGAAAATGAATATGGAAGCTTTCATTCTTGTGACCATAATTACATGGATTACCTGGCAAAGTTTATGGAAGATCATTTGGGTCCAGAGACACTCCTGTTCACCACGGATGGAAAATCAATGGGAATGCTTAAATGTGGCACTACAAAGAGAGCTTTTGCCACAGTGGATTTTGGAACATCAAAGAGTTAGTAAAATCTGAATTACATTTGCTTCGATTTTTATCAAGTTAAAACAACAATCCATTGACATTGGTTGTTATTATTAGCTTTTAACTAGTTTTGGCAGATTGTCCACAATAGTATGTTACAAAGATTTATTCATTTTAGATGCCAGTAATTCTTTCCAATCCATGAGGGACTTTAACAATAACAAAGGGCCCTTGGTCAGTCTTTACATGCAAATTTATTAATTTTACTAATTTCATCGGTTTAATTAGCCACGCTTAGTTCACTTGCTTTATTGGTATCATCTTTAATATTTATTATCTTGTTCAAAAAATAGAAATCTCAAAAAGTGAAGAAATCTTATTAATTCTTATTTAATAAATATATAATTAATATTTTTGTTGTGTTGTTTAATATTAAATTGAATTTAATTTTGTTCTGTTGTAATTTTTGTTTTTATTATTATAATTATAACATTCAGGTAAACTCTGAATTTTATGTTGGCTGGCTGGACAGCTGGGGTGTGGGACACCATTATGTCAGCACCGAAAGGATTATCAACACTATCAAACAAATGGATGCCCTCAATGCCAGTTACAACATGTCGGTGAAAATTATATTGGCAATTGTCATAGGCAAAAATATATTGTTATTAACTTGTATTAAAGGGCGCCTCTGATGCTACTAACATAGCGCTTTACAAATTTATTATTAATAATATTATTATTATTATTATTATAAAAGAGAAATTGCTGTGCAGTTTGCAGTCATGAAATAAATTAATAAAACTAATTTGTGATCCATCTAGAGTTTTGAATTTAATTATCAATTAAGTTGTCGATATTAAATAATTAATTATTAAGAATTAAATATTATTAAATATTAATTATTTACAGGTACATGTTCTTAGGAGGAACCACATTTGGATATATGAATGGTGACAATATCATATTGAATTTTTAAATAATGATATTTAATTGAAATAATATAAACATTATATGTAATATGTTATAATAAATGTGATTAATATTTTAAAATATTACATTTTGTAAATAATTAAATTAATCACTTACGAAAAGGCGCCAACTATCCAAGGTTTTACCAGCCAACCAGCTACGATTATGATGCTCCAATGAATGAGGCAGGAGATGTCACAGAAAAGTACCTGGCAATCAGAAAGCACATCTCCAAGGTTACTGATTAATCAGGAATTATTTTATATTTTGTACAACAAAGGAACTGACAATTTACGTGAGACCATAAAAAACTGTTGATTAAAATTAACTGATCATTCTATACAAAATTCTGGTGGTTTGATATTCAACAGAGTAACTAATTTTATTTACATATTTATTACGTTGTTCACTTTCAGTCTAAGCCCAACCTTCCACCTGTACCAAAGAATTCTGAGAAGAAAGCTTATGGAGACATCACCTTGAAGAAGATCGGAAACATCCTTGACCTTCTTGATGTTGCGTCCACTCGATCCGTCAAGACCCATCATCCAATCCCCATGGAGCATATCAATCATGTGGGTTAAACTGGTTTCTATGGAGATGATTTGTTCATCAGTGGTTAAAAATAAATCTTAATTCAACGGTAATAAACGTGATAAGTGGTTATTTGTATAGTGTTAAAACCATATTAAATCTATTTTTTTTTGGCTAGTACTTTTCCAATATTATAACAATATAATATAAAGTAATTTTTTGTGAAATTTTGTATGCAGTATTATGGCTTCATCTTGTATAGCCATGTAATCAAGGAAAACTCTGGCAACAGCCTGCTCGATGTATCTGGCTTGAGGGATCGTGGCCATGTTCTCCTTGATGGGGTGAGCCATTTCTTGATTCATGACTTATTTGAGACATTATTACTTGGATTTTGTTTTTTGTCCTTAGTAATTCCATTAAAATTAAAAGTGTATTATAAATGTTCAACATTTTATTTTTAGCAATCAGTTGGAGTCCTTGAAAGCAATATGACTACATCTCTTATCTTATCTGCCAAAAAAGGTCAAAAACTTGACATACTTGTCGAGAATATGGGTCGGTACAACTATGGTAGTGCATTGGAAAGTAATTCAAAGGTCTCTACAGAATTGATTTGTTGTTAATTAAAGCTCTTTTCTTTGCATAACAATTGACCTTGTTCATATTTTACACATCAATAGGGCATTACAGAAACGGTCCGCCTTGGCGATAAAAACCTCACTGATTGGACAATGCATCCCATTGACTTTGCCAACTTTTTCAAAAAGGAAGTAGCATTTGCTGGCAATATTAATTCTTTGAAGTTCAGGTTGATCATTTTCATCAGCATTATAAACATTACAATCAACTAAAACTACTTTTAGTAACAATCATTGACTTATTACAACTTATTGTGTTAGCTGTTAATATAACTGATTGCCGATTTGTTAGACCTGGAGGCTACTTCAACCCTACAGCCCCTCTCTTGGAAACACCCTCCATATACATGGGAACATTTAGGACTCCTGAACATGAGGTCACCAAAGATACTTTCCTAGACATGTGTGGCTGGACCTGGGGAGTGGTGTATGTCAATGGACACAACCTTGGAAGGTTCAGACCTAAGTATGGTCCACAAATCACTCTTTATGTACCAGCAGTGTACTTGAAACCCTACCCTGAGAAGAATGTTGTTATGGTATTTGAAATGGAGAATGTTCAGCCCACCGGACCAGCTACAGCCAAAGTTGTGTCGACTGACAAACCAGAGCTCAATTCTAGCTGCTTTCAATACTCCGAATAATTTCCCATCAGTATTATGTTCAATAAAAAATTGAAAATATAATTTTTTTTTACATTTTATTTATTCATGTTTACAAATTATATAATGGAAATTATGCTTAAATCTGAATAAATAAAGTCTAAACGTTGTTAATTTTTGTGAAAACCAATTTTTATAGGCATCATTAGACGATTCGTTGTGTCCCACTGACTTTATAATAAACTCAAAAAAAGGTCTCGTGGAGACCGAGAACTGCGAAAGACATGACGTCTTCATTTCCGAATTAAAAATGGCGGCCGAAACTCCTCGGATTTCATTTATGTGAAAGTTGTCTGAAATCAAACGAGGCTTGTATCAAGAAGTTTGCAGACGAAAATGCCAAAGAACTAAAGGATCAATTGAAGACCTTGACGGAGGATATCGTAGAACTGAAAATGGTTATCAGCACAACTGACAAGTTGATGAAGGCCATTAGTGAGCAAAGAAAGGAAATTGAAGAACTTCAGCAAATCTAAAGGAGCTGAAATAAAGTTTCAGTGAGAAAACTTTATGAAAATTAGCAAGAAACCAAATTATGGTCTAGCTTGTTTGAAAGAAAAGTTAAAACTCTGATTACAGATGTTGAAAAAATCCAAGGCCAAGTGACTGACAATAGCAAGATAGCAACGGATCACAATTTGGAATGGTTCAAGAGCCACTTGTCAAATAGAACACAGAAGATACACCTTCTGAACAACTTCACCGGTTCAACACGACACCTGTGGCGAGCTCCAGGGCTTCATTCTTGGTCCACTTCTAGTCTTTATTCATTATATTAACGATTTGTGTCGTGTTTATTTGCGGATGACACTAATTTGTTATGTTCTGGAAGTGATCTGCAAACGTTGACAACAAATATCTTACATTAATCTAAGCATTCTGTTTGATTGGTTTTGTGCTAACAAACTTTCTATAAATTTAAAATTTACATCCTGTTTCATTGTAATGCCAAATCCATTCACTTTGATTTTCGATATTTAAATGATGTTGTTATTAATCGTATACCAGAATGTAGATTTTTGGATGTTTGGCTGGATGAGCATGTGACTTGGTCAGATCATATAAATTACGTCTTATCCAAGATTTTTAAAAATAACAGAATTTTATCTAAGATTCGGTTTTACATTGACAAAACTGTTTCACTTATGTTATATTATACACTCATCTATCCATATTTATCATAATGCAACATTTTTTGTCCGTCGACAAATATGGGCATGGAGTCTCTCGAACCACGCTCAAAAAATTTTCATTGAAGTACTCTGTCCCTCGCATATATTCCTCGATTCCCATCACCATTGCTTCCTCTGAGTCCATATCTATTTTCAAATGTACTTACAAATCAAATATTCTGACTAAGTAAAATCATCTCATGTTGCTTTTCTGAAGTGCGTCCGATCTCTTTAGTTGTTGAACTGCCACCTTACTTTTGAACTTCCTTAATTTTGTGAGATGAGATACTCTGCTTCAAAATTTTTGTCATTGGAACAGGCAGCACATCAGAGGGAGTATATCTTTTCGGATTGACCCTTTTTACAAAAGTTATGACTATTTGTGCAATTAAGCTAGTTTTTTTGTAACTGCGTTTGAATATTTTGTTTAATAAATCTCTTCCTCAAAAAAATTAATAATGAGAGACAAAAAAGACAACACATCATCATTGTGTTCAATTTAACAAATGATGTTGATAAGTTAAAAGATAAAGATATTGTGTCAGGACTTCTGAAAGAAATCACTGGAAATGAATGGACAAAGAAATCTTGGAAATGTTCAGAATTGGCAAAAAAGTTGAGTCTTCAAGAGCAAGACCATTGTTAATTAAATTTGAAAACTTGCCCACCAAGAACTTTATTCTGGACAACTGCAATAAATTGAAAGAGAATGAACAATTTAGAAAAGTAATCCTTAGTCAGGACCTTTCAAAGGAAGACAGAGAAGAATACAAGAAGTTGTTTGAAGAAAAAATAAAAGAAGTCGGTCAAAATGGAAGTAGTAAGTGGGTGGTCAGGATTAAGATTCAACCTGGGGCTTTCCGCGCTGTCGCCTGCAGAAGATCTGAATTGAATTGCATTTTCGTTCTCGAGGATCTCAGTTTTGATTTGAACAAATTGAGCGTATACAAGTTATAAGTTAATTAATAAGTAATGTCATCGTTTATAACAGGGGCTCCCAACCTTTTTGTGCCCACGGCTCCCTTAGAGGACAAAATGTGGTCCACGGCCCCCCTATCAAAATTTTTCAAGAAAAAAGCAATGAACTATAATTTAATGTCAAAAAAGAACCATACAATGTATTTTGAAAGCAAATTTTTAATGTGAAGATTGCTCCTGCTTTTTGTTCACAAGTAGATGGAATCTGGGCTTGTATTTTGACAGGGCCACTCTCATGTCATCCTTTGCATCAAGTTTGTTTTGCTATTTTGTATTGATTGAAAATCCAGCTTCACAGGGGTAGGTTGTCACAAAAGGAATTATGGATGTCATGGCTTTTTTGGCGAGAACTGGGTATGGTATCACCGTGGAGCATCAAAAGTCAGCCAAACTCTTGATCTGAAACTCCCTCTTTAGCAACTCTTTGTGCCTCAGATCAATGAGATCATCTTTGGCCAAGTCCTGATCATCCACACTTTCAAAATCGACCAAAAATGGATTCCTGACCCAGGCATTATAGGGCTGCAACTCTTTCGTAATAAAGTAGTCATGAAGCTGCCATCAGAGTTCCTAGGTGAGCCAAAATGTCGCCTTTAAGAGAAGCTGGTATGGTGCCAACTGCCTCCAGACTGAGTTGCAGAGACTCTTCTAATCTTGGAAAATTGGCAAAGTTGTTATTTTCCATTCTTCTGATCCACAGGGAGCTTCTCCAGAAATGAGCCTAGTTTCTCACCAGCATCAATAACAGTCATGTTAGAACCCTGAATCTTAGTGTAAGCTTATTTAAATGGGTGAAAATGCCAGCCAAATATGCCTGTGATAGGCTGAATTCTGTCAGACAAAATATACTTTCAAGGTCACTCTGTTTCTCCCGTAAGAACATGAACACCTCAATATGAAATTTTTTGCTAAAATTGACTTTCCTGTACTTTATCATAAACTCTGCATAAACGAGCATACTCGTTACTTGTGCATAAATATTATTCTCGGATTTTTTTAAAAGTTAGTTTAAAAATAATTTTGAAAATTTTTTATGTTGATTTTTGAAAAGTACTCCACGGCTCCCCTGGGTCCCCTTCACGGTTCCCCTAGAGAGCCCTGGCTCCCAGGTTGGGAACCCCTGGTTTATAACAATCCCGTTGAGATCCCGAGCCATGATTGGGGACTTTAAAAATTTTCGGATATAGTGTTTTGGACTGATTGATTCGGATTGTTTTTTGATCTGGAAAATAAACATCGTGAGTAGTCGGTGTGTCTATTTAATCTCTTAAATGCTTTAAAACTTGCCTACCTATCTTATGCATCTTAATTCTTTGAGAACAGAGTAGCAGTAGCGATATAAAAAATTAAAGATGTCTCCTAAACATGGCAGCTGAACGACTTTATATGGGTCAAATAACTACCCGGTGGGACTCGTCGACGTTTTTACCCAGCACTGAGGCCGAAGCTCAAGCAAAATCAATCTCGAGACCATAGGAGGATATTGGTCAATCAGAGAATTATTTACCCCCCTAAATGTTGAAGACATCCCCAATACTCACAAATCCTCTCAAACAACAAGAAAATCAAACTCCAAATTTATGGATTCGGTTTCGAATTTGCGATATATTCAGTTATCAATCCTTTTTATTGTAACTGTATAAATTTAGCCTAGATATAACCGAAAAAAGCAAAAACGGAGGTCATCAGATGAGTTCCTTACTGATGTCTTTAGCCATCGAAGAAGAGGCATCCTGTTTAACCCTACTCACTCATTAAAAAAAATCTGCATAATAATAATAATAACAATAGTAGTAATAGTTAATTTGTGCATAACTTCAGAGGCGCCTTGTGATTAAATAAAATTCTGTATAATTTCTACCCGTTAACTAATCAAGTAATCATACTGAATTGTTAGTAATAATATGTATTTTCTTAATGATTAATAATTCAAAAATAAACAAATTTGGGACGATAAGTGCTGTGGACCATGCCACGTTTATCTTCGAAATTTCTAAAGTCATTAATTTCTGCAAATGAGGGGGCCTGTCATGTGACGATCGGATACAAATAAGAGGCATGCAGTTAAAAATAACCGAACCTAAATAAACGGCTAAGAAATCACTTTGTTAGAATTTTACAGTGTAGTTAGTGCTTTCGGCGCGAAATCTACTGTTCAGCTTGGCAAATGTTGAAGCTTTTCTGCTTCCTCCTCGTAGTGACTGCATTCGGCAAAGTTTGTTGTATATTTGATTGGTTGTTAAGTGAGTGGATTTATTAGCAATGTGTGCACCTGGCGTTTGGATGAAAAATATTTATGTTATTTAGCGAATGTACCTGTATTACACAGGTAACTAAAACAAATAGAACAAATGTTATTTAATCAAATTATTTATTTTATTAAATTCGTTTTATTCAAGTCGTGGGCAGCACATTTTCAAGATGAAAGCATTAGATCCTTCACCGTTGACTATGAACACAACACGTTCCTTAAGGATGGAAAACCTTACCGATACATTGCTGGGGGATTCCACTATTTCAGGGTTCCTCACCAATATTGGGAAGACAGGATTGCCAAGATGGCAGCTGCTGGTCTAGACGCCATCCAAACGTAATTTGATGACACTTTAAATTTAGAAAGATATTTTCTGGCAGAAAAGCAACCGAAATGCTTGTTAAAATCATAGAAATTGCCTAAGATGGTATTCTTATGAGCAACAAGTAGTCATATGAGTTCTCGCCGTCGCATTTGTGGAGGTAAACAAGAATGAACCAACAAATTAAATTATGCTAATTATTAAATTGTACTTTGCAAACATGATATTTTCAAGTGTTCACAAATCAAAAATCTCCGCAAATGCTCTAACTAATATTATAAAATTTCTGAGAATCACAAACATGCTAATCGGAAGTGTTACATTGAATTATTAATTATATATATATATATATATTAATATATAGTAACTATTTCCCTTTGATTCATATTAATGCTGGCAATAATAATTTCATTATGATTAAAACTTAGTATCTTTAAAACAGCTATGTAGCTTGGAATATCCATGAGCAGCAAGAGGGAATATTTGATTTTGAAGCACAAAATGATCTCATCAAGTTCATCCAACTTGCACAAAAGTACAATCTCTATGTTATCCTTAGACCTGGACCATATATTTGTGCTGAATGGGATTATGTGAGTGGAGTTGACAAAATTATATACATTGTGCATGTTATCATTTGTTATCTAGAATTTTTCCTTCAATTTTAGCTTGCTTTTTATGAAGAAAGTGATATTTTAGACTTAAAATATTCATTATTGAAAAATGTCAATGCAGGAATTATATGAGCCATTACTGAACCAAATAATTACTCCATTAATTTAAGAAATTATTTACTATGAAAAAACATTGTCATCATTACCCTTTTAGGGAGGTCTTCCAGCCTGGCTCCTTTCAACCAATGAGACAGTGAATCTCAGAAGAATGGAGTTCAGTGAGTTGGCTTCCCTCAGAGATTGTTGGAGCACAGCAATATTGAATATCAACTAGTTGACATATAACTCATGATCTATTCTGTCTAATAGGGTACATCCAGGCAGTGAGCAAATGGTTCAACAAGCTCCTCCCTCTTATCAAGCCCTATCTCTATGTCAATGGTGGACCAATTCTTATGGTTCAGGTGGAAAATGAATATGGAAGCTTCCATTCTTGTGACCATGATTATATGGATTACCTGGCAAAGTTTATGGAAGATCATTTGGGATCAGAAACCCTCTTGTTCACCACAGATGGAAATTCAATGGGAATGCTTAAATGTGGCACTACAAAGAGAGCTTTTGCCACAGTGGATTTTGGAACATCAAGGAGTGAGCAGAATCTGTTTTAAACTTGCTTCAATTTTATTAAGTTAAAACAACAATCCATTGACATTGTTAAGATTGTCAGAACAATGTGACTATAAGTTTATGTTAGATTAAACTGAGTTATATTAGATAAGTAATTATTGTCTTAGATTGTCCACAGTAATTACAAGAAATTATTCATTTTAGATGCCAGCGATTCTTTCCAAGCCATGAGGAACTTTAACAATAACAAAGGGCCCTTGGTCAGTCCTTATGTCTATTTTATTCATATTTATAAATATTACTAGATTTGTCAGTTTAATTAACCACAGTTACTTTATTGCCATCAGCTTTAATATTATCATCTTCCAAAAAATGACCATAAATCTAAATATGAAGAAATGTGACACAATATCTTAAGGATTCATTATTACTATTATTTTATGTGAATTTGTTGTGTTTTTATTATAATTATAATCATTATAATTATTACCATTATAATTATTATCATTATTATTATTATCATTATTATAACATTTAGGTAAACTCTGAATTTTATGTTGGCTGGCTGGACAGCTGGGGTGTGGGACACCATTATGTCAGCACCGAAAGGATTATCAACACTATCAAACAAATGGATGCCCTCAATGCCAGTTACAACATGTCGGTGAAAATGATATTGGCAATTGTCATAGGCAAAAATGTATTGTTATTAACTTGTATTAATATAAAAGAGAAATTGCTATGTAGTTATGAAATAAATAATTAGAACTATTTTGTGATCCGTCTGGATTTTTGAATTTAATTTTAATTAAGCTGTCGGTATTAAATAATTAATTATTAAGAAGTAAATATTATTAAATCATTATTAAATTATTAAAAATTATGAAATAAATTATTTAATTATTAAGAATTAAATATTATTACATATATTAATTATTTACAGGTACATGTTCTTAGGAGGAACCACATTTGGATATATGAATGGTGACAATATCATATTGAATTTTTAAATAATGATATTTAATTGAAATAATATAAACATTATATGTAATATGTTGTAATAAATGTGATTAATATTTTAAAATATTACATTTTGTAAATAATTAAATTAATCACTTACGAAAAGGCGCCAACTATCCAAGGTATTACCAGCCAACCAGCTACGATTATGATGCTCCAATGAATGAGGCAGGAGATGTCACAGAAAAGTACCTGGCAATCAGAAAGCACATCTCCAAGGTTACTGATTAATCAGGAATTATTTTATATTTTGTACAGCAAAGGAACTGACAATTTACGTGAGACCATAAAAAACTGTTGATTAAAATTAACTGATCATTCTATACAAAATTCTGGTGGTTTGATATTCAACAGAGTAACTAATTTTATTTACATATTTATTACGTTGTTCACTTTCAGTCTAAGCCCAACCTTCCACCTGTACCAAAGAATTCTGAGAAGAAAGCTTATGGAGACATCACCTTGAAGAAGATCGGAAACATCCTTGACCTTCTTGATGTTGCGTCCACTCGATCCGTCAAGACCCATCATCCAATCCCCATGGAGCATATCAATCATGTGGGTTAAACTGGTTTCTATGGAGATGATTTGTTCATCAGTGGTTAAAAATAAATCTTAATTCAACGGTAATAAACGTGATAAGTGGTTATTTGTATAGTGTTAAAACCATATTAAATCTATTTTTTTTTGGCTAGTACTTTTCCAATATTATAACAATATAATATAAAGTAATTTTTTGTGAAATTTTGTATGCAGTATTATGGCTTCATCTTGTATAGCCATGTAATCAAGGAAAACTCTGGCAACAGCCTGCTCGATGTATCTGGCTTGAGGGATCGTGGCCATGTTCTCCTTGATGGGGTGAGCCATTTCTTGATTCATGACTTATTTGAGACATTATTACTTGGATTTTGTTTTTTGTCCTTAGTAATTCCATTAAAATTAAAAGTGTATTATAAATGTTCAACATTTTATTTTTAGCAATCAGTTGGAGTCCTTGAAAGCAATATGACTACATCTCTTATCTTATCTGCCAAAAAAGGTCAAAAACTTGACATACTTGTCGAGAATATGGGTCGGTACAACTATGGTAGTGCATTGGAAAGTAATTCAAAGGTCTCTACAGAATTGATTTGTTGTTAATTAAAGCTCTTTTCTTTGCATAACAATTGACCTTGTTCATATTTTACACATCAATAGGGCATTACAGAAACGGTCCGCCTTGGCGATAAAAACCTCACTGATTGGACAATGCATCCCATTGACTTTGCCAACTTTTTCAAAAAGGAAGTAGCATTTGCTGGCAATATTAATTCTTTGAAGTTCAGGTTGATCATTTTCATCAGCATTATAAACATTACAATCAACTAAAACTACTTTTAGTAACAATCATTGACTTATTACAACTTATTGTGTTAGCTGTTAATATAACTGATTGCCGATTTGTTAGACCTGGAGGCTACTTCAACCCTACAGCCCCTCTCTTGGAAACACCCTCCATATACATGGGAACATTTAGGACTCCTGAACATGAGGTCACCAAAGATACTTTCCTAGACATGTGTGGCTGGACCTGGGGAGTGGTGTATGTCAATGGACACAACCTTGGAAGGTTCAGACCTAAGTATGGTCCACAAATCACTCTTTATGTACCAGCAGTGTACTTGAAACACTACCCTGAGAAGAATGTTGTTATGGTATTTGAAATGGAGAATGTTCAGCCCACCGGACCAGCTACAGCCAAAGTTGTGTCGACTGACAAACCAGAGCTCAATTCTAGCTGCTTCCAAAACACAAAATGATTTGTATTACACTTGTGAATTTATTATTTCTTAATTAAATAATTTTAACAAAACTTGTATTCTCAATAATTCCAATTTTGACAAATGCTGAACTAAAATCCAATAATGATCAAAGTCCACTGCAATGCATCAGTGCATTATTCACGCGCTATTAAATATGGTTGCAATGCGGAAACTTTTAAATTAGTAGCTACCATGCTAAACAATCATTTGGCAATCATAATAAACTTGAACCCTCAAAAAAGTTACATTAATCACGAATATAATGACACTGCTTTGTCAATTTAATTTTTTCCAAAATTGATATTTGCCTATGCTGTTAATAAATGTTTGCATTGTTACAAATATTGCATAACAAATAATGGAGACCTGAATTTCAACACAAATTTTGACCAATCAAAAGCTAAGGCAAGATAATAATTAACAAGCATCAAATAATACTTTTAATAATAACAAAAACCAGATATTCTTTATTATACTATTACTTTAGTGAACCACAGCACAGACACCTGATACAATGCATGTAAAACATAAAAATAGAGCTCCCATAAGATAGTGAGGTTCCACATTTCAGAGGCTCAAAGTAAAAATATTCAAAACATCTACTCATCATGTTTCATTTATTTTTTTTAGCAAATTGTCATTCTATTAACATCTTGTTCACTGCTGCTTGCATTCTTGACCTTTGCCCTGAAATATATTAAAATGGTTATAACCTAAAAACAATAGCTTTCATCATAAAAGCTGAAGTCCTAATAAAAGAAAATGAACCTTAGATGGTGTATAGTCAGGATCTTCATCCTCATCATACTCTCCTTCACCCTCCTCCTGTTAAAGCATGTAATTCTAATTAGTATCTTATTATTCATCACATATTTAAATATTAATTCAATACATTGAACCATTCTAAGACTTAATAGTAAATTAAGTTAACATCCACAATACTCACATCTTCGTCATCATCATCTTCATCATCTACACACATCTCTCCAGTAAAGTAGAGAACAGCCTTTGGGATGATGCTAGATTGGAGCAATTGGCCAACTTCAAAGTCCATCATGTTGTTGTTCTCCTTGATTGCCTGGAAATTATTTGAAACACCACCCTTAATTGTCATTTTTGATTCAGAATCATAAATGCAGCTTTCCTTGGTAGGACATAAAAGCATGATTATTACTCACCCTTTCACTTTCACTGAGGTCCTTGTCAGCAACTAATAATGTAAAGACGACAGTTATTACATTATAATCCACATCCCACAATTTGACACCATGTTTTCAAAATGTTGTCGTGCACTCACCATCGTCCATTTGGCAGGACTTGAAGAGATCAAAGAAGGAAGAGAACTCCTCGACTTCAACATCGGGGTTCATCTTCTTGACGTCGTCGACTGATGTCAGGTTCATACCCTCCCTCCAGTTGATGGTGCAGCTACAGGTTAAAAGATCATTTAATTTGTGTCCATAGCCACAACACTAACATGTAGTGATGTTACTGTTACATTCATTTCAACCGACCCTGTGCTTTTATAGATCTCAGGACCCTCGTAGTTCATTGGGTACGAGGTGCTGGGTTCTAACTTAAGATGGTACTTCTTTGTCAGGGTTTTGTCTTCAAAGAATCTGTTCTCTTCAAACTCAAAATGCAGTTCGAAGTACTGTCAATGAAAGCATTGTATTTACTCCCCATTTCAAATTATCAATTGCTTCACCTCAGCAACTCTCAAATTCGCAAATCTCACCATTTCCTGGTCACCTTCTCCATTGTATGTCACCCTGATGTCCTTCAGTGCCTTAAGAGCTTCCTCATCCTGAACCTGCAAAATATTATATATTATCCAAATAAATACTTTAATTAAATTAAATGATTGAAAACCTAATGAAAAATCAATGAGGCCTACCATGACCATCTGGTCAACCATGGGTGTGTTCTTCAAGGCTGTGTACCAGAACATGGGAATTCCCTTGGTGTCCTCATCTGCGATGATAAAAATTAAAAATAGACATTAATGTCACATCAAAAGCAAATCAATAAGATTAACTTGACGCATCATTATTATCAATGACTAGTCAAACTCACCAAACTTGGAGTCGAGCATGTCTGGTTTCTGGATGTAAAAAAGTAGCAATTACTAATTATATCCACCATGATGAACAAATATTCCAACAGTCGCAACACTCACATCTGACTCTCCAGCCATGGCTTCGTGATCGCAGCAGTCACCACCCTCCTTGTGGCACTCGTGCTCCTCATCCTCGCTCTCCCACTCACATTCTGAATCTGTTGGCTCCTTCACAGCATTGATGATTTCACTCCTCTACAAACAAATGTTCCACGTGTATACACTAAACCAGATTCATGTATTTACAATTAAAAAAACTAGATGAATCATGACAATTATATTAAGCAACATGAGTCCTTGTTAAAGTCACCTTGTTAAAAAGGGGCTTGCAAAGTTCAGCATATTTGGCTTCCAGTCTGTGCACTTCTTCATAAAATTTTGACTCAACCTTGAAAACCTCCAACTGGAGTTTCCTGAGTGCTCTCACCCTTCGCTTGATGCTCTTGGGCAGACTGCAACATTCAAAGATAAACTGACATTCAGGTTTAGAGAACTTTGTGATAATACAACATGGTAAAAATCATGTTGTTTGTTAATATTGGAATAATGAAAAAATTGAGAAGTACAAGTCTCATAAATGCACCCAATCATGACTTGTGGCTACAGATACAATATAATCTCTTGTATGTCATAACGTAGTTATCTAGGTACAAATTAGGGAACAAACCCCTCAATGTATCCCGAGGATTTTCCCACGTATGACATGAGCTTCTTTCCAAACTTTGCAAGTACTTCAGGATCTGTAACAAGGTCCCTGGTCAATGCTGAAAGATCTTCGGCAGCTGAAAACAAAATACCCGATCATCGATTAATGTAATAACCAGATATATTTCAACTAAGTTGTCAAAAAAATGCCAAATAACACTCACTAGCTTCGATGGTTTTACCCTGAATATCACCGCTGAAAACGAACAATGAACTTTTTTTTACAAAATTGTTTATTACCGATAAGGCGCAAAGGATATCGGGATTTGAATCTCATCGCACCAGATTAAGTGAGAAAAGTTACCAACAAAAATTAAATCTATTATAAGCACTTACTTCTCAGACATTTTCGTTATCACAAATTTAGATGGTATACGAGACACACCGCTCAACCGGGCTGAATCTTAGCGCTATAAAGGAGATGAAGGCGGCGAGTTTTGCACGTGCAGAAATATATACCAAAAATCTTCCAAGAATTATCAAAATTTTATAAAATAATTTAAAAACTTGTTTTAATTTTTAATTAAATGTGGTTTATTTTTTGAAAATTTTCATTCGCACCAGAATTTGGTAAAATGCCATGCAGCTTTAAACTAATGAGTAAATGTTTAAAGAATAAACAATTTATTTATTTGTTACCTATTCTGTCAATAAATAGATGTGATCTGAAAGTCGACTTACTTGATCACTTTACTCGTTAAAGCAAGACTTGTTTCTTCAAGAACTGTGAAAATGGGACACGCGAAAAGCCATATTTCTGCTTAAGTTATAACTTGTAACTTGCATATTCGGCATGGTTTATCCAATCGATTAGATGATTTATTCAATCCAATCAGTCTGTTCTAATCTCAGCATACTTAGATTGCAATTCTGTTAAGTAACTTACCTATTCGATTCGGCATTTCAATATCTCAACTTATGCCAGACGTTCTGTTGTCGACATTTTTGTCAATTTTTCAAAAATCTTTCGATAGTTATTCAATCAAATGCTCTCTCTAGCTAAATCAAGCTTCTTGATACCAACGCACTTTGAAATTTTGTCGCAAGATTTTGATTTATCTAACATGATATTTCCAGCAGAAAGTTTCGATCAGTAAATGACAATATTTTTCAGAGTAGCATCTAGAACATCGATTGATATCAGATAGCAATCTGCAATTTTAAAAATAAATAAAAATAATAGTAAAATAACATATTTCTTTAAATTGAGGCTTTATATTGAAGATGCACGCTGAGCAATCTGGTTCGTTAAATTCCTATAAAAGACCCTCTCGCATGTAACGAAACTCTTTAAATAATAATTTGGTGCTGGAGTTGAAATAATATTTAACTTTTCTTGCTAGTAACACATTTATCGGATTAAATAAACGTATTCTGAATATAATAATGATAATGCTTTGTCAAGTTTTACTTGTTTTCGCCACATTTTTTGCTAATGTTGCTGGAAGTAATTGTCATTTGAAAATAAATTTGCTAAAATGTTCAATCTATTTAGTTTGACAAAATGATATTGATATGAATACCTATTCATTGCATAGGTGTCTGAGAATATAAAGCATTATGGCTTTTTTTAATTCTTAAAAATATATTATTCTGTAGATATGATACCTATTAGAACATAAGTTCATTGCTAGAATATTAATTTAATGTAACAGTCTAGGTTTAAACCAAGCCAATACAAATCGATTTTCAATTAAAAGAAGAATTCAAGGCAATAAGTTACCTGCTTCGAACAAACTCCGACATCGCTGTGAACTGCAGCATACAGTCGTCAAAAAATGATCAGTGGAAATGGTACCACAACAAGGACCTTGATGCTTCGGCTGTTGTCAACTGCAGAATGGAAGCAGATGAAGCGTGTGGACGAAGGTACAACGGCATTCTCTTTTCTGCCTCAAAGAACTTTACAGAACTGACCATTTCATCGGCCAACTTGACAAATGCTGGCTCTTACACTTGCATGGATGGTGACGCAAGGGTTGAGATAACACATCAGTTTGTCATCGTTGGTGAGTTGACAGAGGCCTTTTGATGTTTTCAGCTAACAAATGAACAGACCAATCTGTCTTTTCATTCAAAAATTGTGATTCTGAGGACTCGCTAAAGTTAACACACCGATACGAACAAGCATCAACGTTAAGGAAAACAATAACAAATACAATTTAATATATTTCAAATATTGCAGATGAAATTCAGATTAAAATCAACGGTTACGAGATTAACAGTGGTGGCTTAGATGTTCTCAGAAACGGTTCGTTGGAGGGGGCATGCCACGTGAACTTCAATAAATCGAAAGCACCCTTGCCATTCGTCAAAATCAGCAATGATGGCTGTGAAAGTAATGAAACCGAGATCGGCGAAGGAACCCTTAAAATTGGATTTGTGTGCTCCAACTTTACAGAAACTTTTAATTTAACCTGCTCTGTCGGAATGGACGATGTTAAAGATGAGTTGGAGGAGCGAGTAGAAGTAAAGATACATCGTGAGTTGGGTGTGATCATGCAGCGTTGATGATGATGATGATGATGATGATGGTAAGAATAAATAGTGTCGGTAATGGCAATACTCTTGATAGAAAAGATTGTTGATTTTACGAATAGTTTAAAATTTCATGTTCGGTTTCAACCTGACTTCTAAATGTAAAAATCAATTTAATGATCTAGTACTGCAGCAATTTTGCAATATTTGTTACATAATAATTTCCATAAACTCTATAAACGTCATCTTAATTCCATTTCCCAATAAAAGATTGCCCAGAAAAGGTGGAGTTCTTTGGCCACACCAACGGAGTAATGCGGCTTGGTGAAAATCTAACCTGCAAGGTCAAGGCTAATCATAAAGTGGATGTGGAATGGCTTCTAACCAAATCAAAACCTGGTCACAACGAGGCTTCTTTCTCTGTAACAAAGAAGGATGCATATGTGTGTCGGGTTAATGCTTCGAAGTCCTCCATATTAGGATACTGTCCTGGATTTAGCGATACTTTCAACGTTCTAAATGGTATGCTTCAATCAAGCAATTCCTGCAACTAATTTTTAACTTTTAATCATTTTAATTCAGTTACTGAGGTTCTCTCTTCAAATCAACACAAATCCGGATGTCCGACGTGCCATGCCGGTAAGCATATAGTATAATATGAACATTAAATATTTCATCAAATTAAAAATTAAATAATTCATTGCTTACAAAATTGAGAGGAGATATATATGAGAGAAGAAACGAATGCTGTGGTTCAGAGTATAGTATACATATCGTATATATATTGAAGATATTGTTGATATATCGGTTTAATTGAACCACAAGCAAAACTGGTTGAATGAATTATTACCAAACTACCTAATAAGATGATAAGTAATATTTTGAAAATATAATTATAAAACACAAACATCTAAAACAAATTTATCGATAAGACCATCGAATGGAAATAATTAGGATATTGGTAAAATAAACGACTTAGGTGTCGCATTACAAGCACATTTTCTCTCTTCCCAACCTTTAATTGGAAACGTACGACGCAGACATTTTCGATTAAATTAGGAGGCATTTACGACATTTTGTCGCAAATATGTTTATTAAATCTACTCTTTGAGGGTTTTTATGCATGGGCGGATGTGTCCGTAGCAGAATCATAGATTCCAGAGATGACATAAATTACAAGTTAATAATATTTTACATCTCCCTGTAACTCATTAACAATAATTTAGAAATAATAATAATTTTCACTGCCATGCATTTAAAGGTCGTTAGTTTGTTATTAGATTTATTACTAAGTGTAATGCTTGTTTTATTAATAATATTTATATTTAATATCATTATTTACCATGTTATTGTTTCCTCAGTTTAACCATGTTCATTCAACTAGGTAAGTTTGAGTCACTTTGAGTAAGAACTATTGAAAGACTACATGAGGCTAAAATGCATAATTTATGCATTTTGTTGTTGGTTGGAGTGAATTATTTATGTAAATATTTGTTAAGTAAACTTTTTTAGACGTTAATTTGCAGGAGTTAAAATATTATTCTGGCGATGTCTTACGTCAGTTTATCGAATTTAATGAATTACTGTAGTATTAATTATAAATATATTTATAAATGATATTTTATAATAATGAATATATTTGTTAAATTGTTATCTAATTGATAATCACACATATTTCTACTTATTCTTTAATAGATATTTAAGAATAACAAGTATTTTTATTATTAACCTTTATTAACACCTTACTCCAAAAGTCAAGTCAAACAGCCCTTTCCTGTGTCCTCTTTCAAGTTCCATTTTCTTCGGGCTTCTGGTCATTCTCAAGGAATTTCATTGGCTGGAATAAAATCTACTCCAATTGGTGATGGAAAAAAATTGCTTTTTTAATGGTATTTGATATTTCGAGGAATGTTTTCAATATTAAAAATATATTTGTTTATTTAAAAAAAAATCTGTTTCACATGTCATTCATATCAATAAGACTGTGATGATATTTGGAGCTTTTAAAATGTTAGCTTTTATGCCCCAACATTCGAAGAATGCTAACAAAATGCAGGCCCATAAAGTATGCTTCAAATTGATGCCGCCTTTGATGATGGGTTGGGTTGCTTGACTTTGAATGCTTAACTTAATTGATTGCTTTGATTCTATGGCGCTTTATTAAATGTTTTTCTTCAATTTTGTATTTTTTTTCTTAGCTAAAAATCAAAATAAATAAAAATGAACAATGAGCGTTGATCACATTTAATTTCACTTAAATACATCGATTACGTGTTGGGTGTTAATTACTGATGATGAAAGATGGATTGAGTGATGGACGAAAATTTAAATGAAGTTTAGAGGTGCATGAGATTTGCATGTTTTTAAAATAATCCAATCATCTTGCATCATTAAAAATAAAATATTTGTGGGTTGTGCGCTACTACAAACTATGTGGCTTCACCAATCTAAACATAATATTGACGTTATTTTTTTTTTAAACAGGAATGTCTGTTTTACTGTGTCTTCATACATGATTCTTAAATAATGTTTAATTGAATGAGAATGGTTTCATGTATTCAAAGTTTGTCTGCATTTGCTTATTTATCTTGCTTCTGCAACAACCATCAATAGCTTTGCTATTCAATGTTATTATTATTGTTGGATTTATTTATTTTTAGCTAGTAACTTTAGCCATGTAACTTTTGTCAACTATCTCTAAGCCTTTAGTCCAGCTAGATAAAAGAATCTGTTCGATTCTTCAAGCGATGTTTACTGTTTAAAACGTTTGGTAACATTAAAAATTCGAAAATATTTTTTGTTTGATGAATAACTTTTATGAATTAGAAAGTTTTAAAATATTACCGAAGAAATGAAAATCCGAAACCTATTAAGTTCGCTTAATCGAAGAACGGTAACGTTACAGATTTTCCATAATTTACTATCTAAAGCGGATTTTATTTGCAATTCACTAATGTTGCCATGGGTGAATCCATCAATTTAACCTCATTCATCAATTTGTTGTCAGTAAACAATTTAGACACAATCAACTTTTATAACTGGATTTAATATCCTGTAGACAAGCTCAATATAAATGTAGATATTAATTTACTTGTAAATTGCTTATTTTCCCCTCAACCATTATGCAGCTTGTTCGACTTTTTAAAGAAATAATTGCTGAATTAGTTTAAATTATGCATGAAAAGAGTCGATTATCCCAAACCATCAAATTTCTCACAATATTTTGATAAGCAATAAATCACAATAGAACCAGCACAAATTCATTAAATTGTGAAATCGTTAAAAAGCTACATTTTAGAAACTAAAAATTGATGAAACTGCAGATAAGGACTCTATTTTCCAGGACTTTCAACTTCGCATATCTAGGAAAATGAGTAACAAGGACACGTGTTGCATTTTGCCTTATCGAGTGACAAAATATCATCGACTCAATAAATTTAAGATCTTCACGTGGTCATAAATTATGTCTACAATGTCTTTATTTGGAATTTTTCGAATTGTGATGTTCAAATAAAAACACGATTTAAGGCGAAATAGATCCTTTCTTTGGTGACCTACAATTTCAATCACTTGGTTTTTATTATATTTAATTAATAAATTATGTCATTACAAGAAATTTTTCCTAAGCAAACATCGTCTGACCAGTAAAACTTAAAATTTTTAATAATAGTGTGAACCAAGGATTAAACTTGAGCATTCTCACTAGGTATTAATATAAATAATTTTTTAATGACTTTTAAGAACAATAATATATTCAAATACCTCATCGACTTTTTCTCCTCGCATTACCTTCATCAGCGGATCGAGTAAATTAATATGATCTTTGTTTATAAATAAAGGACACCTGAAAAATATAAAATAATAATAATTATAATAACCGACCAAAACCCGTTGTTGTTGAAGTTGTATTAATTATATTATATTTATATAATCCTAAATACAAATGTAATTGTATTAAAATATCGCATAACAAATAAATATAATTACATTAATTTAAGCGATTTCAACTAACCATTTTCTTAGGATCAATTGAAACATATATGGTATTTCACTGTGAAAGCTTGAACATTGTAATGGCCTAAGAATGTAGAGTCTCGCTATTATATTACTTGGTTTTATATCGCGTTCATTCAAACCGAGCTTAATGTTCTAAAATGTGAAATGGAGTACAAGGTTCGTAATGTTTATACATTGTTTAAAACATCCAGTAATATGCAACTGTGATTCGAACCTGAGAAGTTGTGCAGTTACACAAAAAAATGTAATGGAACAAGGTCAGTACGTCCATGCACTTCATGAAGGTATCGTAGAGAAAAAACTTCTTGACATGAAAAACTGGACAAGACTTATCAAGCAATACATCATCATGTTGAGATTCATTTGGAACCCAGAGAAATGTTTTAACATATCTATGACGTTTATCAACGTTACGAATAAAAGTTTCCTCTCCCACGGTATCCTAGCAAATAACATTTATCATTTAGTCATTCTAATATAATGACATTCTAATAACATAATGAAAGAACTCACCGAGAGCATTCTGTGGAGCAATTTGAATGAATCACCAATTAATTCAATGAAAAAATGATAAGTCAAAACTCCGTGAACGTTGTAGCACCTCATGGCAGACCCTTGAAGGAAATCCTTCATTCGCTGATATTTCTCGTCTGCTGTCTTCGCAGACTTGAAGAAATCATGGAGGATTTCGAGCACGTATTGTCTTAAAACGTGATAGCCTTTGTTGACATTATCATGATCTTCAAGGAATTGATACATGATTTCGATAAATTTGGAGTCAAACTTTTTCTGAAACAATGACAATAATAATAATAATAATAATAATAATATATAATAATAATAATAATAATAATAATAATAATATAATAATAATAATAATAATAATAATAATAATAATAATAACGATGACAATGATAAAGCTAATGATAATAATATTCTTCATTTATATAATAGCAATAATTCATAATATAAACCAAATAATTAATATAATATGTAGTACATATTGCTACATATTGATGAAAATGATTATCACTAAAGCGTTTGAAGCTTGCATCTTTTCAATGTTTATTTATCATGTAGGAGTATGAAGATTACGCTTATTATCATTTTAAAATTAATTAATCAACATTCATGGAAGTAAAAGCGCAAACCGAATGATAAGCTTCAAAGAATTCCCTTTTACTTGATTCTCCGAGCAATTTCAATACTTTAATATAGTTTTCAAACGCGTCCTCAGCTGAAAAAGTTATAACAATTAATTAATGAGACCATGAATATTGGAAATTAATATTGATTAAAAATATCTATTGCTTCAATAAAATATTAAAACTATTACATTGTTTTCTAATACATGAAATAATTCTTGTCTCAGTTGGATGACTTGTTTGAGGGAATTGTTGAAGAAACGATAACAGCATAAGATTCATAGATTCTGAAACAATTATGATATCAATAATAGCTCCACACATCTGAGTATTCGATGGATATATAGATGTAACAACTATATCTAGAGTTCCGCTATTCAACGAATACTTTCGTACAAACCGTTACGCCCATTTAAGAGATACGGTGAGGCTTTATCAAGATTCTTTTCATCGAGGCAGATATTTAAAATCTTTATGCACTGACATATTTTGGTGAAATTCATGTGACATAGAACATCTTCCAGACTCTTGCTAAAAAATGTATTTTAAAAAATAATTAATGGTTTGAGAAATGGCAAAACATCTTCCTTACCCTGGCCAGTGAAATTCAAGTGCATGTTTCAATCTTCTGAAATAATGACCGTTGAAAAATTCGTCCTTTTCACTACCCAATGAATTTTCAAGCAACTGCAGAAAGGTCGTGTCCAAAATTTGCTTGACTTTCGAAGGCTAATCAGTAAACAGAAGTGTTGTTGATCAAATAATAATTTAATCGATTGTTATAAATATAAATATGTATATAAACAATATATATATATATATATATATATACATGAGAAGCTTACTTGATCAGGAAAAATTGCCAGATAAAGAATATTATATGAATGAAAGCAAAAATGATAGCATTCGTTTGTTGCGGTTGCCACTGAAAACATAATAAAACATCGTGAATTCGGCTGTCTCGTCATCCCTAATATAATCAGAACAATTGCACTGACCGTGTGCTTTTGCGCGGATTGTTTCACAATCCGACATGGTTGTTGATTCATCGTTCTGATAAAGCAAGTCATCGATCTCACAGAATGAGTTATTTGACAGCTTTGGCAAGACAGAACTAACAACAAATTTGCAAAATGGGAACAGATTATTTAATTAATTTGGTCATTAGACATTATGTCAATAATTCGAACGAAACAATTGCTAAAACAATCATTATCACAACCAACCTGACAATTGTTGAAATTTGTAAAAACTTATTCAAGCGTTCAGTTGATGCCTGAAAAAATTAATTAAACCTGCTAAAATTATATTGTCAAATGTTTGAATAATTAAATTGGCAACTTACAATTTTTCGAACTTTCAATTCTTTAATCATTTTTTTCATTTCTTTGTTAATCCCTTTAGATACTGAAACAATAAGTTTTGACATGTCAGTCCAAATCATCTCAGTTATGCAACGGACTATAATCAAATAAATAAATAAATTTGACATGTCATTAAATACATGCTCATATTCAATCAATCCAAAATAAGATATACCTTCTTTTGGTGTGAGTAGAACGCTTCCTGACAAAATTATATCCAAATCCATTTCAGTTTTGTTCCTGATGTATTTATAACATGCACATTTTCGTACAAACGACGAAATCAGACGCAGTTAGCACATTTTATATTTAAAAATATTGTCGAGATTCGAAATAAAACGTTTCTCGCCTGAAGTTACACCTATTTTCGCTATTAATGTTTTTGATTTTACGTGATATATTTTAAAAAGTTAAAAAGTAAATACATATAGATAGATATAGTAATATTTACATTAGCTAAATAATGCTATTTGGTGCGAACATATTTTGCGTATTCCTGAGGATTAGGAAATCTAATATCTAATTTCTCACCCAATGATATGATGATTATTAGCAAACCGATGAATTTTATCTGATGATCCTGTAAATATATCATCCTCCTCATAGCTGGCTTTCCAAGGTATTGTTCCTGAGTTATTAGTTGTTAACGACATCTTTCTTTTGCGAGCCATCGCATAGGTTAAGTTCAACGTGATGTAATGTTAACAGCATAGACAGTGACAATTAAAAACTAAAAAAACCCACAAACATAGAATTAAAAATTCTGAATTTAAGCGGTTTACTTATTTTAAAAATAACTTCAAGTAAAAGCGCGTTTTTTAAAGTTCAAAGTATACATACATTAGCCTTCCTAAACCACTACACATAAATGTTATGTTGTATTAAGGTCTCAACAGTCAAGAATATGTTGCAAGCTAATTAAAGAAATTTCTTTCCATTTTTATCGGACAACTTGGCGGCACGTTCAATAAAGTTATTCACGCTTTTGACGATTAATCAAAATATGCTTGCATGGAAAATGTTGTTCTTGGACATTTGCTAATCTTCACAGAATGTTGCCACTTATTCTACGTAACTTGTGGAGATGCTCTATTGTCGCTCATGGACAGTTAATTTTAAAGGTGTCAAACTACTGATAACTATATATCTGATATGGTATAAGTACGGGACAGCAGAGGTAGAGCTACTATTATCTAGAGCTTCTGAGACGTTACAACAACATGAAGCCAGATTAAAGGATCTGAGAGATAAGGCTAAGGGAGAAATTGCTCTTGCCATTGCCTCTTTCGGAATTGCGGGAACTTTAATGGAAGGGGGAAGGACAGCCCATTCTTCACTTAAATTGCCGCTTGACATTGGCAGACAAGAAAGTCCTACCTGCAACATAAGCAAATCAAGCAGTGCAAGGCCTCAGAATATGTAAATTAATTGTTTGGGACGAATGCACCATGGCGCATCGAATACTGATATTACTCTCAGAGATTTGAGGGGAAATAACATTTTGATGGAAGGAACTCTGTTACTTCTCTGGAGATTTTCGTCAAACTCTGCCCGTTGTGCCAAAGTCGACACCGGCCGATGAAATCCATGCATGTTTAAAACATTCATTTTTGTGGAGAAATGTAAAAGATTATTTTAAAGCAAAACATGAGAGTACATCTTGGAGATGATGCTCAAACAAAGTACTGGATATTGGAAAAGGTAGATTAAACGTCAATTCTTCAGGGAATATTCAACTCTCATCAGATTTTTGTAACCTGGTTTTGCTACAGTAGCAGAACTAATTGATGCAGTTTGTTTATCCAACGGTTTCCACAAACTATGAACATTCAAACTGGTTGCGAGAGAGTGCCATTCTTGATGCCAAAAATGAAGATGTTCATGAAATCATCAATAAAATACTATTAATGTTACCAGGTCCAGTCACTGAATACAAGTCAATCGATACCGTTTTAGATGCTGATGAGGTTGTCAATTTCCCACAAGAGTTCTTAAACTCACTGGACCCAGTTGATTTGCCACATTTATTTTACTACTTAACGTCGACCCAACAAAACTTTGCACAAGGCTTTGTGTTAAAAAGTTGTTGGGCAATGTAATTGAAGCAATTATCTTAACAGGAAAAGGAGAAGGATTAACTGTTTTTATTCCATGGATACCCCTCATTCCCACGGATATTCCTTTTAACATCAAATTTCCAGTGAGACTTGCATTCTCGATATAAACAAGTCACAGGGGCAATCCATTAAATACTGTGGATAGAAACTTGAGATCTCCATGTTTTTCCCATGGACAACTTTATGTTACATGCTCAAGAGTTGATTCGCCCAACAATTTATTTATTCTTGCTCAAGGTGGTCAAATTAAGAATGTTGTTTATAACCAAATATTGTGTTAATTCATATTAATAAAAAATGTTTATACCATGATGAAGTTTATTCGTTTGCAAATCTATTACCGGGCAAAGCCGGGTAAACAGCTAGTTAACTACAAAAATTCGAATAAGCTGTGTGGCCCTATTCATATTTGCCATAACAAATTTAATTTAAAAAATATATTTGAAAAATTATAATTTTAAACTTACAATAAAAGAATAAGTTTTTAGTTAAACTGTAATAAGCTTAATCAAATGTTTGTAAAATGAAAATATGAAACATTGGCTTTCTTTTAATGACACATTAAATACACGTTCCTTCATAAAATTTTACCTGCGATGAAATAACCCCGACGGTATCTTGTTTGGTTCTTTGCTTAAATGATAACCTCGCGGCTGATCGTATTCTCGATGAGGATGGAGTGGATTGTCAGGTCGCTTTTGCGAGTGATTTTTTTCACATGTTTTTTATGCACGGTGTCAAATACAGTCACCAACAATTCAGTTAAAATCAACGAGGAGTCTTTATTCGACAGTCACAACAAGGTAGGAAGTGTAGCACATGTTAAGCACTGTTTTAAACTTTTGTTTCCGTTTGTGTTATTCAGATGCTAAGTCATCAGTTGAAGTTTAGCAAATACGGTAATATTAAGCTTCCGAATTGGGGACCAGGTGTTGGATTTCAGTAGAAAATGCGTCGCATTTTAATCTCTTGCATCACTTTTTGACAATTTTTTGAAGTGAAACCGAGATAAACATCTGAAATGTATAAATTGCAGGGATCATTTGACAGATTTAAAATGCTATATATTATGATCCTTAGCAATCATTCGTTAGCAATGTTGGTTTGCAGAGCCTTCATTTTTCAATTCAAAATGATATTTGTGATCAGATCAATGAAAGTGCATATTTGAGTCTCATCTACAAGCGGAATAATTTTAATTAAGAACTTTTGTGAGAGCATAAATGCTTCTTCAAAATCTTTAAAGTGATTCATAAGGAGACTATTTACTTAATCTGTTCTGAATTATATTTGTATATTCACAACTAGACACAAGTTAACCTATAAAATGTTTAACTCTACTTGGATTCAATTTGCTTCAATTACTAAATTATCACTTGTGGTATCACTACTGAAATTATTTCACACCAACAAGCTTAAGTATGCAATAAAAATTAGTTTCTAATTGTTGACAATAAGGATATTTTTCTGCTGTACGATTTAAGAGAATTCATGCCTGCTTTTGATGAATCAACAAATCGATCCACCTTTTGCGTGACTAATTTTTAAGTATTTGTTTTTAATTCTTGTTTAATGATGAATATCTGATGCAAAATTTTTTGAAATTAAATGAATGTTGCCCTGAATCAGTGTCCATATAATTATAATAATTTGTCATTCCTTGTCATTATCACTACAAGTTCTTTGTTGAAACCTAAACATTTACTTGTGCTTGTTATGGATGAATGAAGTTATCTGCTCACCTATCAATAGAATCATTAAATTGCACTCAGCACTTAATTTTTGTTTCAAATTGTTCAATTAAGTTAGACATTATCAAGCAATGCCCTGATAAGTTGAGTTACACTTATAACTCCATCCTTGTTACTGAAACTGCATGTGCCACTCGGAATCATTCTAAAATCAGACTTTCCTGTAGACTTTGATTTAATGAATGTGATAAATAGTTTGCTACTGGGCAGTTGTTGCAGTATTTACAGTCAGGACAGAAACCATGAGGACACTGTGTTATTTCGTTATAACTCGATAAAGAAAAATTTGATTTTAGAGATTTTATTATGTCATGTATTTATATATTTGTGATTACTTCTTAAATTTTCTTCAAAATGTGCTCATGCATTAATTTTAAAATTCCCAAAACGTGATTTCGGGGCGTCCAATAACCATGAAAGACACTTTCAAAAATCATCGAAAAATGACTAAAAAAGCCTTGTGAAAAAACAGGAAAAAAGTTTATTAATAAGAAATAATGTTTCCTTTATTTTCAATAACTTTAAAACATCTGTTATCCATTGATTTTATTAGAGTTTTTATGAATTTTCTGTCCAGTTCTTTCCACGGACTCCTAATAGCATTTCCAGGTCAGATTTTGAGTGAAACTGGCTTCCATTGTTGTAAACAACATTCCCCAGACATTTTCTATAGGATTTAATTCCGGTGAACAAGCTGGCCAACTCATAACTTTCAAATTTCTGTTCTGGAAAAATGTTTGTCAACTTGGAAGTGTGGATTGGGGCCTTATCTTGCTGGAAAATAAAATTTCCTCCATAATGATCTTACCCAAAAGGCAAGAGATGATCTCCTAAAACTTTGATGTAATCCACCGAAGACTGTCTACCATCAAGAAAGGATAATTAAGTAAATCCTTCACTTGAAATTCTTCTCCAAATCATCACCGATCCTGCTCCGTGATTTCAACTAAACAATGTTTCTTTTTTTAATCTGAGGTCATGCCAATAGAACTGATGACCATAGGTCCATCCAGGTTAAATTTCTACTCATCTGAAGAAATAATATTGCCCCAACCATCTCTGTTGGAAAGCATGGTTTTGGCCCATTCCATTCTTGCCAACTTGTGATGGTTTTTAAGAGCTGGAATCTTTAATCTTTTTCATGTGATAAAATACCACTATCAAGTTCATATCTAATTTGATTTGCTGAAGATTTACCTGAAGAAGCCTTTCTTACCAGGAGTCTCTGCTGACGAATTGTCAGTTTCTTGGGTTTTCCATGATCATTTTGTGCCCCATATTCCTCAGGAGCCTTTAAGTAGTTCCAGACAACTGTCTTGGATCGATTGAGCTCTTTGGCAATATCCATGATAGAATAGTTTGCTTGTCTGAAGGCCTCAATCTGCCCCTTCTCATTGTCAGACAATATTTTTCCTCCAGCTATTTA
Source organism: Whitmania pigra (assembly GCA_021613335.1). Classification (NCBI taxonomy): domain Eukaryota; kingdom Metazoa; phylum Annelida; class Clitellata; order Hirudinida; family Haemopidae; genus Whitmania; species Whitmania pigra. The sequence continues at coordinate 421,811 of JAJTWR010000228.1, read as the reverse complement.
TAAAATAGTAATTTTATAAACTTCACATTAGGTTTTAACTGTCTTTGGGTTTATATATATATATATCGATAATATTTGCATAATGTGCATTTTGGTTGCATAATTATGAAAAATTTCAAGTTTTATTGGAAATAAGTAAGGGTGTCCTCAACGTTTTCAAACAGCCTTAAAATGCTATTTTACATATTTTACAAGATCTACCTGTTAAATTTTTTTGAAATTTTGCAGGAGCTTGTATTGTCTACAATAAAGAGATATTATGCATAAAATTGAGTAAAATTGAACTTATATTTAACGACTTATCTAAAAAATATGGGGTGTCCTCAGGGTTTCTGTCCGGACTGTATGTATGACAACATTAACAGTGAAACAATAAGTTAGTTATGGTAACATCTGTGATAATATTAATAATGAAACAATAAGTTACATCTTCAAACAGGGTGGTCCACTGCCAATCAATGGAGACCACATGCTTTTAATCTCCACACTGGATGGTCAGTTGAGTGCTCTTGATGTCAGGAATGGCAAGATGCTTTGGAGTCTGCAAGAGAGTAAGTGATGATATAATAAATTAATTAATCATTTGATGATAAGTTATTTGTAATTAATCATTGGATGTTAAGTCAATTATAGGTGGTATTTATTAACTATTAGATAATAAGTTATTTATAAGTGGTTTTTATTAATTGTCAGATGACAATTTGCCTTTGGAATTGTTTGAAATTTGTTTTTGAAATATTATCACTCTTGCTTTTATTAGAATTGTTGCTCATTATGTTTATTTTTCAAGCAAGTTTCATCGTTGGTTTTTATATTTAATTCTATATTTGAATTATAAACTCTTCAACAAAATATATAATTTAAATTTTCTTGTTAAGGACCGATACTGAAGATGTCGAAATCAGAAGAAAGGGGGTTGGTCAAATAGATAATTTGTGTTTGAGATTTGCTGCACATATTGTAAAGCACAAGCATGTAAACATGAACCTTAACAAAGCACACTGAATGGTGACCCATGAGCCACATGTTGCACTCCAATACATTTGATATTAGTACATTATTATTATTTATTATTTACTTAATTTGCATCTCGTTTTACTTCAGGGCACTATTTCTTGCAAGTCCGATAGATGGCTCTCTTTTCACGTTCCGACTGGGCAGCGAGGGTCTCAAGAAATTACCGTTCACCATTCCCGACCTCGTTTCTGCCTCCCCATCCAGGGGGGAAGATGGTGCCCTGTACACCGGTGAGTCCAAATAAAATACAAAGAACCTCTGCTATATCTGATGTAACTGCTGTTGATAAGAAAACTCCAACAAATTATATAAACTATCGTAATTAATTGTTAATAATCATAATAGCATATTAATTGTAATTATAATGTTAAGTATATAATAACATATAATATGATTTAAGTATGTAATAATATACCTAACGATCATCACTTGCAGGACACAAGAAGGACTCTTGGATATCCGTCGACCTGCACACAGGCAACAAGCACCACCTTCTCGATTCCGACGGCATCCACGAAATCTGCCCTTCCAGCACCCCTTCTACCATCTTCATTGGCAGAACAGGTCATTATAATTATTTATTTATTGTTATTGACACTATTAGTGCATGAATATACAATGGATGTATACGCATAGGATAGTTTACGTGCCGTGCGTGACTAATATATCATTATCACAACTTCCAGAATATTCCGTCAACTTGTTCGATAAGAATTCTCGCAAGATAATGTGAGTGCCTGTCAGCTTTCATTAGTGCAATCAATCTTTTGCTATTACATCATCATAACATCATCTTAATTATCACTTAAAATTATCATCATAATATGACATAACATCATCATTTACATCACTGCGGTTATTAGCATGCTATCAATACAACCAACAACATCATCATCACCGGTAATGGTCATTACACCTGCCAACCAGATGGAATGCCACTTTCACCCACTACACCTCCCATCTGTCCCTCGACGCTTCTACCTTTGGAGTGAAGTACTTTGCCTCGAGTTCTGATGGATTCCTGGTTGCTATGGACACAGAGACAGGTGGTGATAGTGATGTATTATTCAATTTTTTGTGTTTAAGCAATTTTTGATTATTTATGCGCTGGATTCAATTGTGAAGGCACTACATTTGCCTGACCCTTTATAACAAGCACTCCTTACAGTGCTGACTCAGTCGAGAACAAGATATGTTACAACTGAACACAATAAGTTTCAACAAATACAATGCATTGAGCCAGAGTTAACATGAGGCCAATGATATTATTAATGACGAGTCATGAGCAGCTGCTGCTGTCGTCGTCGATGATTGCATGTTGTTATGGGTTTTATTCATTTTGTCGATATTTATTATTTATTAAATTTAATAGTTATTATTTACATAATTTATTAACTTATTACACAAGGTGGCATCATGTGGACGCAACAGTTCGACAGTCCTGTCGTGGGCATCTATTCGGTCAGCAACGACGGAGCTTTTATATCGTGTCCCTTTCATTCTGTGGCCCTCGAAACTTTGGAACACCTGTCGCAGAACGGACTCGTGGGTTCCGAGTGGGCGGACAAGTTCTCGTTGGCCGAGAGATTCAAAGACTCGTTCTTGTCGGTTGAATTTCTCGCATGTTAATGATTGGCATAATTATTGCTTTTGCTCGAATAATTTGGAGATTCATGTACTTGCATCTTCGTCGATATCATTATTTGGCACGTGTTTTGCTTAACAGGCCAACCCTCTATGTCGGAAGGCACGGGCCGTCGTCTTACGCTCTTTTTTCGTTTGTAGATGCCAACCTCGTCAATGTGATGGTGAGTTGTCATTGCATTTTGTCAGAATAACTGTTTTATTATTATTATTATTATTATTATTATTATTATTATTATTTGTAACTGATAATAATTATTTAAATGTTGCTGTTAGTTGGAACAGCTCAAGAGCTCCATGATCATGACATGCCAAGAGCTCTTTGTTGACTCTAAACTTGGTTTTAGTTCTCGTTTTAACTTTTCAGCCAAAAAACTTTGGTAGGCCCTTATTGGAAGGACCCCAAAGTTTGTCAGAAACTTCTGCCTCAAAGGATGACTGTGGAATGCCTTTTAATGATGCTTCACCCACACAGAAACCAAGGGAAATGTTCCTCATTGGTGAGTTCTAGCTCTACTTATATCCTGCTATTTGGTCAATAGACCTTATAATTGATTCATGACTCATCAATATATATTGTATGTAAGTCATATATACACACATGTAACATATATATTACTAGGCCATCACCAAGTGCCAGATTACCCCGACAAAATGCACCTATTCCGACAACGGATGCAGATGTTGGAAGACAAATCGTCACATGAAAATGAAGAAATCGTGAAAAATGTTGTCCACAACATGAGTACCGTCGGGGAAGCTGCCTATGTGGCCGTGAGTCGATCGGGTCGAAAGGACTCGGAATTTCGTGTGTTCGAATTGCTCGAGAAATTCTTCTATGCTGGCGTCCTCACTGCCATCGTTGCTCTCCTTGTGGTTCTCGTTCTGCAGAACAAGCAATTCATACACCAAGCCAACAATGTAAACAATATTTCTCATTGACATTTTAAGACTTTAGCAAATATTTTTACCTTATTTTAACATTAAGGTCAATAAAATCAACAATTGTCAAATAACAATAATTAAAGGCTGGAATTTTAAAGTTGCAAATATCTCTTGACATTCCAATGAAATAATTTTAAGGTGACATTTATAATTCCATTGTTTGAATACTTCAAATTTTATTTATATTTTGTTGTTTGTCACCGGAAAACCTTCAAATAACATTTAACTTATAAATTGTGGTAAACATTCAAACTACTTTCTCAAGTTGATCATAATAATTACATAATTACTCAGACAAAGCAGGAAGTCAACCTCGTAACTACCACAGAAGGTGGGTTCTTTTTAAAGTCTTGTAATTAATACTAATAAGTATATAAAAATACAGTAATAATTAGTTTATAATAATGTTTAATTATTGACAGTTTAAAGAACTTATTTAAATTCGTCGCTTTAGATTTGGATGATGACTCGTTCAAGATAGGGAAGATAACGTACCGCAACAAGGACATCCTCGGCAGTGGATCGCAGGGAACCATCGTGTTTAAGTTCGTTCGCGTATCGTATTTAAGTTCACGTTTCGTCAGGCAAAATGAAAACCTAGCCATAACTGCAATCATAATCAAGATTAAGTGCCAATGATGATTAATAGTAACTAATAGAGTTAATAAGTTATCACGTTGCACTTCTCAGGGGTCGTTTTGAAGGCCGAGAGGTGGCCGTAAAGAGGGTTTTGACGGAGTTTGTCGACATTGCAAGACGTGAGATCGACTTGCTGCAGGTGTCTGACCACCATCGCAACGTCGTCAGGTACTTCTGCACGGTCAGCGATTCAAATACATTTGATGACTCAGACATGCAATGACAAAGGTGGATTGTGATAATGATCTGTGTTTTAGGAAAGGGATCGTCAGTTCTTCTATATAGCGCTTGAACTCTGCCCTTCGACCCTTCATGACCTTGTTTCGGAGAACAAGGTTGACGATGAGTCCGCACTCAAGGACATTATCGGGCAAATGTTGGCCGGCATTGATCATCTTCATTCTCTCAACATAGGTTCGTTAATAATTTATTCATCAATAATTTCTTCAGTAGTTTATATTTATGTTCTGTCGGTCATTTAAGTGTCTTGTGCATTCAATAGGATCCCGTTGTGACACGGCCCAGTGAGCTAGCCAGGAAATAATTGTAATTGTCTACTAATAATTGTTATTATTAATTCATTATCTTTACTAAATTACTATCAGATGCAAAAATAATGCTGAACAATTAGTTGTTTATGTCATTGCTAAATGCCAGTTTTAAATTCATAGAGATATTGGATAATTGACACTGTCATATAACAGCAAGGGTTATTGCATCTGCCATTAGGAACGTAATTTCATATTACATTGATGTTATCATTAACTAATAAACAATTTTTTAATTATTACTTAACATTTATTATTATTATTACTATTGTTATCGTTATAAAGTATTGTCCTTACAGTGCACAGGGACATCAAGCCACACAATGTGCTCCTCTCGTGTGTCAATGACAAGGACGAATTCCTCGTTAAAATCTCCGACTTTGGTCTCTGCAGGCGCATCCCTCAGGACCACAGCTACTACTCGAAGAGCGGGTCGGAAGGAACTGTCGGGTGGATTGCCCCAGAGGTTGTTGACAAGCAGTGTTCGAAGGCAAGAATTCTAGTTATTGTTGTAATTATTTATTAATTGCGATTATTATCAATAATACCATCAAAAATTATGAACCTGTTGCTATATTACATTTTTCACCAAAGACTTACATAAAAAAATGTTCTCATTTTAGTCATAAATTCAAAAATAATTGTTTATGATATGCTGAAATTATTGTAATAAGTTGTTTCGAATCTCCAGGCCTCAAAAGCGGTGGACATATTTTCTTTGGGACTCGTCATCTTTTACGTCCTCTCGAGGGGGGGCCACCCTTTTGGGGAGTCTGCCATGAGGCAGATCAACATCGTCGATGGCAACCATGACATGAGACCCTTGAGGCGACACCTGGGTATGACAACCACAAATAATTTTAAGAATTTAATTGAAATTATTTTACATCTCATCTGTCTTGGGTTTTTATTAATGTTTGTGATGTGATAAACATTAATTAAATTATTCCAATGTTGTCATTGCAAATGCTGATGCCTTTATCTACTGTTAATGATTTCCTCATTGACAATGAAAGACAGCACAACAGCTCGTGACATCATCGAGAAGATGATCACGAGGGATCCTTCCCTTCGACCGACCATTGAATCCGTTCGCAAGCATCCTGCTTTCTGGTCCAATGAGAAGGCATTGAAGTTCCTTGAGGTAATGGCTGCTTAAGTTTTGAGGAAAACAGACATGACAACATTTATAATGTTGACTGAATAATATTAATGGCTCCCTTAATTTTTTTGCAGTCAGTCAGTGACAGGGTGGAGAAGCTTCAGAGTTCAGATGATCTGATAAGCAAACTCAATGTTTGGCCAAATTCGGTGATAAAGAAAGATTGGACAAAATGTGTTCATCAAGAGCTGTTCTCAGGTGAACATAATTCACTCGTTGACTTGAATTTACGATGGCTACTATTCAATCTGAGATACGATGAATTAAAGGCATTATGAATTGAGAATATAATTTACAAGCAGAGAAAATAAAATAAATTTGATTTTAAGGATTAAATTAAAAATTTGAAATTATTTGTGTTCTCTGTTCTCTGCAGATATGAAGAAGTTCAGGTCATACACTGGAACATCCATCAAGGACCTAATTAGGTTTATCAGGAATAAGGTACTGTGTAGTCTTTATTAAAATATAATGCAGATATTAGTGGTTCTAAATAGTAAATTATGATATAAAAAACAATGAATAAGGTATCATGTTTAATATTATTATGTGATGTGTATATAAATTATGATATAAGTCAATGATTTAAAACAATTCATTGTTTATTATTATTATTGTTGTATTATGAATTGTGGTGTGAGATGATGACTCGTTAAAACATTCAGAGGCACCACTACCACGAGCTTTCTCAAGATCTTCAGAATGAAGTGGGCGCTCTACCGGACGGGTTCATGTCGTACTTCATCAAAAGGTTCCCCAGTCTCATCCTGCACACACACAATGCAATGCAGTCCTTAAGGGATGAAGCTGCTTTCTCCGACTTTTACTGAATGACACACTGAAGCCTGTTATTGCCTCTTTACAAAATGACAATTGCATTCCAAAGGTCGTACCAAACTTGGAGACCAGAAACATTTCATCTTTTGCAACTTGTTCAACCAGTTGATTTTATCATTCAGATCCTATTTTTATCTTGTTGTATTTTTGTTTTACTAATCTCGTCAAAGGATTTTCAAATATAAAATTGAAAGCAACTTTGCTGATATGTATTTTGGAACGTTTTGATTGGTTGCGATGGGAATAGGAGGAGTGGTCTGTCCTGCTCGGAGGATCACTTTTTATTGCTTTCGTTCTCATTAAAAATATGCAGGCAAATGCTATAATCCAATGGAAATGGCGAAGATAAAATGCGCGCGAATAAAAACCTAAAGGAGAGCTGCAACCTTAATCGTCTGGTAAGCCAGCAGTGTTGTTCAATACTTCGTTGTCATTCAAGTGGAACATGCGCTAGCGAAAGCGGCAGAAATAATTACTTCGCAGAAAGTGCAGAGGAGGCAAATTTTCAAATGAGAAAATAAGGCAAAGGGGCGACACGCAACTTCAATAGAAATGGCACTGACGCGTTTGGACAAAGTCGGATCACAGTTTATTTAAAGCGAGTTATTTCTTGCGATTGTTGACGCGATTGTTAATCTCGTCAAAGGATTTTCAAATATAAAATTGAAAGCAACTTTGCTGATATGTATTTTGGAACGTTTTGATTGGTTGCGATGGGAATAGGAGGAGTGGTCTGTCCTGCTCGGAGGATCACTTTTTATTGCTTTCGTTCTCATTAAAAATATGCAGGCAAATGCTATAATCCAATGGAAATGGCGAAGATAAAATGCGCGCGAATAAAAACCTAAAGGAGAGCTGCAACCTTAATCGTCTGGTAAGCCAGCAGTGTTGTTCAATACTTCGTTGTCATTCAAGTGGAACATGCGCTAGCGAAAGCGGCAGAAATAATTACTTCGCAGAAAGTGCAGAGGAGGCAAATTTTCAAATGAGAAAATAAGGCAATGGGGCGACACGCAACTTCAATAGAAATGGCACTGACGCGTTTGGACAAAGTCGGATCACAGTTTATTTAAAGCGAGTTATTTCTTGCGATTGTTGACGCGGGAACTGTGAGCTTTCTGACCAATCGGCGGCAAAACGCTCGAAATCGCGACGGATTTTCCGAAGCAGCTGATTTGATTGCTCGGGGCATCGAGGACAGTACATTTGGACGGAATCGATGGGGTGGTCTTGTTGAACCCTTTAGAGGAGAAGCTCGTGGGGGGCTCGACGATCACATAAGGAACTGTTGTTTTCACGAACAAGCTCTCTTTTATTCTCTCCCTGTTTAGAATCCTGTCCTTAGTCTCACCCAAGGACGGACTGGAAGTGGCTGAACTAGATTTGTGTCGTTCCATGCTCAGATCGCGAATCCGGTTGTTCGGCGGATGTTTAGCCGTTGGTGCGCTGGCGACTGGAACCGCCGTGGCCTCCTTTGGATTTGGTTTTTTGTATGTGTTTTGCCTGTACGGTTGCACTGATACTCGATGAATTGGGGCTTCGTAATTCGAAAAGATGCTTTCTTCACTCTCGTCAGCCTGAAACACAATCTTGTTGTCCTGTCGTTCTTCATGGCACTCACTGACGATGTCCGCTCTGGTCTTCATCTTTCCTTTGATGTGCTGCGAGAAACCGTTCATGCGAACCTTTTTGTTCTCGTTGGCTATTCCACGTATTAAGTTCTTAAATCTACTGTAGAAGCAGTTGTTTGATTGATATTCGAACGTCTCAAGATTGACGCAGGACGTGTAATCCAATGCCAGGTCGAGCTTGTCGCAGTCTCTGATGCGTTTTTTCTTCTTGACGTTGTCCAAAAGGATCTCGTCTTGAGCTGATTTTACACTTTTTTTCGTTAGATTCATTGACCAAATGTTCCTGGAGCTGTCATGCGACCAAGGCCCCAGGTATTCGTCGAACGATTCTGAAGGCTTTTTGTTTGTGACGAGTTGGCTGTCTGTGATACATGGTGTGGAGACTTCAGATTGAAAAAGTAAGTCCCTCACTAGTTCTAAATTGTTTGCAAAGCCCTTCTCGAAGTTACATAAAGTAGTTTCCAGTCCATCATTTTTGCTCTTTCTTCCATTATTCTCTGGACACTCTTCGACCATATTTTCTAGTCACCCGAATGCGAAGGATTTTCATATTTGTTTCAAAAAATCGATTTAGTCGGAAATTAAATAAACTTAAACGTATATTCAGGTAAGGTCAATTATTTCCTTTTACAGCTCCTGAATTTATCGTGAGTTGGGCGAAAAGATGAAAAAAGTAAAGTCCATCGCTATGGCAGCCGACGGTGTAAACATTAAAAATCAACTCAATAACTAAAAGTACATTTGACAAATTTTAAGATTTTACAAATATTTATCTATACTATTAAAAACAAAATTTTATTTTACATTTTTAAAATTGCATTTAACATAACTAAAATTTAGAATAAATAAATATAATATATATATATATATATCTTTGTTATATTTACAAACAGTAATCGACTGACATGCCCACATTATCGCCAATAATCACTTTCATGGAAACGCCACATTAAAATTTCAGTAAATGGATTATTCAGATCTAACGAATTCAGAGAACGATGGGCTCACATTAAGGTCTATCACTTCTGGCAAATCATGGACCATTCCAGAAAGCTTGAGGGCAAGTAGATAATGGGGTCTAACAGCAGACTAATTCTCGAACTCATTCATTAAAATAGTTTATATATTTAATTTAAATTCCATAAAAGTTTTGGTCGATTACCATTACTAAAACGCATCTGAGAGCAATGTTGGCTTTAGTCATCGACTTAATATTAAGTTTTACAACTAATTTTTAGATGGGCAAATGTAAGAGTGTTACATGCTTTGAAAAGTTGAATCGGATTGGAGAGGGAACTTATGGGATTGTCTGTTAGTAAAATCTTTCTTACAAATTGCGTGCTTCCTTGACAGGCTTTGAGCCACATTAAATTTGGTTTGTTACTTGAATCTTTGGGATCAGCACTTAACGTGCATTGAAAAGATAAAATTAATTGCTAAGCACTGTTTCACTAAATTGATGTTCATGTCATTGTTTGAAATTACATAAAGTGGTCCATACTTCATGGATGCATGTATGCTGGAGCAGGGATGTTATTTTCCTAAAATATGAGGAGATTACCTTTTTTGCATCTTTTTCTTACAATCCAAATTATGTCCCTATGATAGAGAAACTCTATTACCTTTTTCAAAATTTTCTATGGCAACATAAAGCTGATTTAATTCACCTTCACTGCATCTCAGATCGAGCAAGGAACATTGAAACAGGGGAGATTGTTGCACTCAAAAAAATGAGGATGGAGCAGGAGAAAGAAGGTAAATCCTATTTTCTATATCTGTTTGATTGAAAAACACCATCAACATTATGTAATGTTATCTATGGTAATAACAAAGACATGTGCTAATAAAATTTATTCATACATGTAAAATAATGTCATTAATGCATGAGTAATGATTCGAATACTTATTGCATAGGTTTTCCATTGAGTGGTCTCAGAGAGATAAGCTTGTTGCTCAGCCTGAGACACAGAAATATTGTTCAACTGGAAGAGATTGTAGTTGGAAATCATCTTGACAGGTAGGATCTGGTTTAACAGTACATTTGAATACCCAAGCAGTTTAATGCGAATTGAATGACAAATTGAATTGCCACCATAAATACTTCAATCACCACCTTAATCGCTGATCTTGTATTCTATTGGCCTCATCACAGTCCTCATTTTCTTAGTCACCATCATCATCCTCACACATCGTTTGTTTCCTTTCAACAGCATCTTCTTATTGATGGAGTACTGCGAACAGGACCTCGCAAGTCTTCTGGACAACATGCAGAAACCTTTCGCAGAGTCTCAAGTCAAGTGCATCATGCTGCAGGTCTTTCGAGGGCTCAAATACCTTCACCAGAAGTACATCGTCCACAGGTCAGTTTCTTCCTGCCACGCTGCTTAGAGTTTCTGAGTTCAAACCAAATGTTTTCAACCAATTACATGACAATTTGTTGCTATTTTTGGTTTGACTCTTGATGCCAGCATATTAATTGACATTAGTAAATACAGTGGCAATAATATGCATTATGTGATATATTGTTATTATTAATTTAATTATTTTAATGCAGGGATTTGAAGGTGTCCAACTTGCTGATGACAGATACGGGATGTGTGAAAATAGGTGAATATTAATATTGGTCATCATCCATTATGATGTTAATTAGTTATTATTGTTACCTTGTTTACTTTAAACTATTATTTCTAATGCACAACATAACTACTTTTACAGCTGATTTTGGTCTTGCAAAAAAGTATGGCGTACCACTTCAGGTCATGACCTCAAAGGTTGTCACTCTGTGGTACAGGGCTCCTGAACTTCTGTTTGGCTCAAAGATTCACACAACTGCAGTTGACATGTGGTAAGTAGTAGTCTTAAAAGCTATGCAAGGATTCTCGTTATTTTATTAATTTATAATCTGTGCTAATTTATTCCTGAACGACTGATTGGCAGGGCTGCTGGGTGCATACTTGGTGAACTGCTCATACACAAGCCCCTCCTACCTGGCAGATCAGAAATCCATCAAATAGAGCTCATCATTGACATGCTGGGAACACCCACAGAGCAAATATGGCCGGTATGAGGGTTATAATATGTTTTTAAGAATCTTCTTTTTAAGAACATTTAGGAACAAATATTAATTTGAAAGCAATATACTTGTAAATTGTGTATTTATATGTCAGCCCAAAAATAATTTATATTGGTATTTTATCCCACAGGGATTTTCCAAACTTCCAGCTCTTGAAAACTACACACTCAAAAGACAACCGTAAGTACAAATACATGAAATAAATTATGATAACAACTAATATTATTATTCAACTGCCCTGACAGCTACAACAACATCAAGCACACCTTGACTTGGCTCTCTGACTCGGGCATTCGTCTTCTTAACCATCTCTTTATGTACGATCCAACCAAAAGGTCAGTGAACTTCATGACCCCATACTGCATGGGGCAGTTTGAACTTTGTAGGAGCTACTAACACTGCATATTGATTTTGGTCCCTTCAGTTGAGCAATGTACTCATCACATGAACCTTGTGTCTTTGATTTTATTCAGGGCCACTGCATCCGAGTGTCTCGGCTCCTCCTACTTCAGGCAGCATCCTTACCGTGAGTTTGACTTGATTGTTTTCATTTCAATGTTAATTAGGTCAATGCAATAAAAAAGATTTTTAAATATCCTAATTTTAACATTGTTAACAATCCAATCAAAATATAGATTGCATTTTGCTGGGATACATTTATTAAGTAATTATTAAAATTCATTTTTATTATTTCCAAGTTATAAATCATTATCATAATTACAGCATGTGAACCAGAATTGATGCCTTCCTTCCCTCGCTATAGAAACATGAAGAAGAAAGCTGACACAACTGAAGTTACAGAAAGGTACAATTAAATTGCATTAGATTAAATGATCTGGATCAACCCTTACAATCTGCTCATAAATTGTTATTGCAAACTCATTTAGGTTTTCAATTTTTCCACAAATATTTTAGTTTCTCAAATATCGTTGTATATATTATCTGTTATTCGTTTAATTCAGCAACCAAACCAAAGAAAGTAACAAAAGAAAATCAGATGCAGGAAATTCTTTGGTAAGTATAAACTCTATTACTGGTTCTATGAACTCTATTGCTGGTTCTATTATTGCGTATATTTTGTGAAATATTTTCTTTCTCAGGTAAAGAAATTAAAGAAGTGATTCTGGAAGTCATAGAATGTGATGCGTCATCAACTAATTGAGAAACGAGCGATTTAGATTATGAATATCGATTGTGATGTAATAAAGTGCAGATACTCTGTAACGTTGTCATTGTTGAATTGCTAATTTGCAAACATTATTTTTGTATTTTATATTTATCGGATATTGTGAGTCCGGATGGGTTGTGAAGGATCCACCATTTATATAGCACCCCTACCCGATTTTTGGTGTATGCATTTCTTAATAGCTTACTCGGTAGTGTTAATTTTTAAAAATATTTTATTTAAAAATATTTTAATCCCGGCGAAAACTCTTGCACATTTCTCGAATTGCGTGTTCCACGGTTTGATTTCTGAGCTGTAAGATAAATTACGCTGATCTGTCCGGTTACCGCTTAGCTATCGTCTCTCATTAGAGTCTTCGGAATTTTAAGGAACGAGGTTACTTTAATTTATTTTATTACAATATGACATATGCTTGTGTTTGTGGTAAAATATCATTTGAAGCTTTTTTCGCGAGTAAAGCTTGTACAATATGTGATCAGGTTAAGTGGTCAAGGTAGATTTTGGATTAATCTGAAGTTTGACATTAGTGGGTTATCGAATGATGCCTTGCGAATTGTTAACGCCGAATACGATTTCAATTTTAACGATTTTACTTTATATCTTCATGATGATGGGCTTTCGTTGGAGATATACACTATTATGTTTAACACTAAACTTTGTCTCACGCAATAGTGGTTTATATATTTCAGAACAAAGCTGTTAGAATCACAGTCCATGTTGACAAATATGTCATTTGTTGCCTTATCATAAAATGATACTAATGTATTTCATTTTCTTGCAGTCAATGCAAATCATGGAATCATTGAAGTTCATGGTTGCCATTATGGTAGTCAGCCTCTTCTTAGAGTATATCGTCTGCCCTCCCGTCTCCGAGAAGCCCACAACTACCGAGGCCATTGAGGGTGAAGAAAAGGGAAAACCTGGGGAGGTGAATATTTGCCAGTTTAATTTTTATTATTATTCTGTGTAACTGTAACTATATAAACCAATACAACCTGTGTGTACATGTTAATGTTCATTTTACGATTAGATAATTAGGATGGCTTACAATAATCTAGCAGGATCTGGGACTAGAATATGAGAGGTACATGAGGGAGGTGGTTAGCCTCCTTGAGTCTGACACTGAATTCCGAAAGAAATTGGAGCAGGTCAACTCGAGCCAGATCAGGGTCAGTCGACAGTCATTTGAACAGATTAGTCAAACGATCGATCAAACAATCATTTGTTTGTTCCTCAAACATCTGCTGCTATGCACTCATTTCTAATGTCAACAGTTTTAGCAAATTTTGGTAAATTTTGTTCGTAACCATAACTAATTATTTTTCTCATGTTTGCTTGTTCTGCTCATTGATTTGTTAGATCTAGGATGAGGTGAATATGTTCATGAAAATTAGCTTTGTCAGCTTGAGCTCCAATATAAGCTGATAATTCTTCAAATGTTTATCTGCAAATTTGCAAATCTTCCGACAAATTTGTAGAGTGGGGAAATAGCCAACCATTTGGACCTGGTGAACCACACAATCAGAACCAAGTTGGATGAGTCGAAGAGGCAGGAAATTGATCGACTGAGGACCCTCATCAGAATAAAAGGTCGACTGAGCCAAAGCAAGTCGTTGCTTTGATGTTGATTCATTATTAACATTGTTATTGTAATGTCAATTGCCTATTTAACATTAAGTAGTATAATGTTAGCTACTTTATCAACAGTTGAAGTGTTATTGTGATGTTTCAAATAATTTTACTAATCGGCATCAGTCATTCAAGCTACTAAGTCGAGTTATTATCATTATTACTCTTTGATAACTACATTACTATTCGAGGGCCTCTGTAGAACATTAAGCGTGATGAATTTCAGAAGATGTTATGAAGCTAAATTAGGCTCCAATTGATGCTAAAAGCAGCATTGATGTCAATGCACCTGTTATGCACATAAAAATTAATTTTCGTCTTTAAAGGTCTCGACCATAAGGATCGTACAATCATCGTCATTGCCTTTTCATCATTTGGCCGCCATTTTTAAGTTATAGTAATATCGTTATGGGTTAATCCCTTTATCTCATAATGTAATGTACATTAATCAATTAACTCAACAAATAATGTCATCATTATTACTGCCATCATGCAGAGGAGACACACAACAGCACATTGTCGGCCGTTCAGGTGGCTGAAATCGAGACACTCTTGGGTCACTTGGATTTCAAAAACCCTCACAGTTTTGAGGTTTCAGATCTCACCATGCTCATCAAGAAGGTTGGCACTTAATTAATAATTTTTGTAATAAAAGTAAATAAAGTAATCCGATTATCAATTTTTCACTCATCAAACATTGCATCGCCCTCGTGGTCTTCGTGACGGTGATCAAAGCGGGATTTATGGCATATTTATTATATTAATAAAATATTAATCTTCATCTTGTGAATTTCATCAACATATCATTATCATCATCATCACCAATATCATCAGACGACTGCTGACCTCGAGGAGTTGGATGCCAGGAGGAAGCAGGAGTTCAAGAAGTATGAGATGGAGAAGGAGTTGGAAAGGAGAGAAAAGTTGAAGGAGTTGTCGGAGGAGGAGAGGTTGAAGGCAGAGAAGGAACATCTCGAAATGGAGAAGAAACATAAGGACCACCCACAGATCAACCATCCTGTGAGTTCAATCATTTTATTGAGTGATAGGTCGATCGATTGATTGAATGAAAGATTTAATGAACTCGATGGCATCAGGGAAACGAGGAGCAGTTGAAAGAAGTTTGGGAGGAGGACGATGGACTCGACAAGGAAGACTTCGATCCCAAGACTTTTTTCCACCTCCACGGTAAGTTTCGAGTCACTTCCATCCATAGTTTTCCTCGTTCGATTTGTAAAGCCATGCATCGTTGCAATCCTCTTTAATTCAACATTTGCTCTGAATTCTTATTCTTGATCCTTTTATTGTTAATTCTTGCCTCCTTTTGTCAGACACAAACGGTGATGGGATGCTCGACATCAATGAACTCGAGGCCTTGTTTCAAAATGAGGTTTTTAACTTTTATTTTAAGGATTAGTTATTTAACTGTTTTAATGTTTAAAATATTAAAATACAAAACATTATTTAAGAATTTTATAAATTGATAAAGAATTGTTTATTTAATGTTTCATGTTGCATTTAAAACGATGCATGTTTGTTAAAACCGATCGGAACATTATTCCCGTCCGATGGTGCTGCATCGACCATTCATGTTAACCACTACATCGATCCTTCTCATTTTCTCCACTGCAGCTGGATAAGATGTACGATGCCAACTCGACGGAGGACGACATGATGGAGCGATTTGAGGAAATGAACCGCATGAGGGAACACGTCATGAACGAGGTCGATGTCGACAAGGACGGAATGATATCCATGGCGGAGTTCCTCAGAAGCACTAAGTCGGAGGAGTTCAAGAACAACGAGCCTTGGCAGGTCGTTACTATGATGATGATGATGATAATAATAATGACAATGATGGTTATGGTGAAGAGTCTGTTGTTAATCACCATGGCAAGGTTATCAAGCCTTAGATTTGTCATTTGGTAGCAATTATTATTATAGATTAATATGAATAATAATTATAATAGTTTTCCAATCTGCCATTTTGAACCCTAAGGCTCTCGACAATCAAACCATCTATACGGAGGAGGAGCTTCGGCAGTTTCAAAAGGATTTGGAAGATCGAATTTCACACGACGAGAAACCACACGAGACCACTTTCCCTTCCAACAATCCTGAGGATCGCGTTCGTCCTCAAAATTTTTATTAGGATTATAATTCTTAAATATGCTTTTGTCGAAGTGATGACGTGAGAACACATTTAGATCATTATGTTTGGTTGATTGATTGATTGATATTTTTCTTAGGTTGATCACAACCAGCAACAACAACACACTTATGAGGAAAAGCAGGGTCAAGAGGAAGGTAGAAACATCAAGTTGTGACACCTGCATGCTATTTCTGGAAGTCTGTTGCCTTTGGCCAGATGCAATCCTATTTAGTTTTTTTGGCATGATTTCTATTTAATTTTAACGAATAAATTCCCTTCAAATGAATTACTCAATTCTGCCTCTGTTATCTTTTTCTGGTAATTTGTGATTTTTATTTTAGTAATAATATATAATTGCCATTATTATTTGCACTTATATTATGTTGCAATTGCTCTCACGAGCTGACTTTATTCCATTCTTAAATTCTTGGCGTTTTTTTTATTTTTTAATGATTTCAAGTTTTCTGTCTTGGAAATCTCTTTAATTGTCTTCAGTCAGCTAAGGTTTACTAACGGACATCGGTACGATTGGCATTCAGTATTCGACCCGGTCGATGCCCTCGTTCGGCGATGTAGGAAGACCTGTCTGCGGACGATGTGCATTCGATATAGATTTTTATGAACTTTTGTTGGATTCGCATTTTCGTGGTGATTCACAAACTTTTATTTAATTTTATTTCGGTTCTAATTTGTCACAATTCAGGGATTCGAAATTTGAAGCCTGCATGATTTGACTTCAATTGTGTGCAGTTCTCAATGGTTCTTTAGTCGTTGATTTCTGAGCATGGTTGGTGTTTGTACGAATATTAACATGTAATATTGTTGTTCGACATATTTCAATCTCTGGCATGTGACTAAGTTAATAATATATACTATTATGATTATTGGTTTTAGTTAGTTTTTTTATCATCGCCATCATCATTATCATGGTCAAGAGCTTCCATCATCAATGTTTGATTTTATTTATGGTTATTGTCCTTTTCTGTTTGGCTGGATGGGTAGAATCATTCTGATTGAATAGATAGAAGCATTTTGATTGACTAGACAGACACAATTTGATTGGTTCCAGGAAAATTTCGCTACGAGAGAAGACCCCCCACGGTCATTCCTATGAGCGAGGCGAGGAAATTGTCACCCCATAACCCTCGCGAACCTCCGCCTTATTTGTTCTGACGTCATCAAACATCTGGCAACTGATTGGCGAGTTTCTGTTGCTATATTTGGATGGACAAAAAGATGTGAAATTTTTCAAGGTGGTTTTTCATCATGGTTGAATGACGATGGGTTCGAAAAAGTACCTCGCTGTCTCTTTATCACCGTCCCGCAACATCGGTCTATCCACAGCAATTCGTATTTGATGGTTTTGCGATGAATTATTTATTAGTTATTATTAATTATTACTTTTAGTTGCTGTAGTCGATATTTTGTCGCGTGGTATCGTTGTCGTCAGCAAGATTTTAGGGTTAAGGCTGAGGGAGAATGAGACAAATTAATTCTGGGATGTTTATTTTTATTGCACCATATTTAAGAGTTCGACATGCGGAGTGTGAGCACAACATAATAAATAGCTTCGATTTAACAATAAATACCTGGAAATTGCCAGAAACCTGTGTGGCGAATCAGCTTGCCGCAATGTTTGAACTTTTAAGTAACCGTTTAACTGACGATAACACGCAATAATTCAACCCGCGAGACTTTGTTCGTGTCAGTCTTCCAAAATTTAAAGCTTCGACGATCGATTACAGCACAGCAAGTCTCTTTCCTTCGCTGTTACCGCTGCCGACGTATGCGTTATCGTTATTCAGACCGCTGTTGTGGTTGCTGACAGCGTTACTCTTATTTCCAGTCATTATGTTGTCTATGAGATCTTCTACGAGGCTCTTGTCGACAGCCAACCAATTGCGAGGGCAACCCTTTCCACCCCAATGCGACAGGCAAGTTTTCAGGTCGAACGCACCCTTTCGCCCTGCGCTCTGATAAGATGACATGCCGGGCGACCCTGTTGAATCCACGTCACGTGACTTGAGGCTCGGAGAGGAGGAGGAGCAGAAAGAAGAAGGAGAGGCTGTTGGTGAAACTGCTTCCTTGAAGTCACTTGAACTCGAACCGACTTCTTTTTCCGAAAGCCGATGTCGATTTTGGTGTTCGCCTTCTCTTGTCGAATCCAAGTCCGTTGGATTTCCACGGCTGATGGGCAGGTGTTTCAGCATCTTATATCGCTTCGAGTTCTCACTTTCGATCCTGGGAAAATCTTGGCTTTTCTGCAGAATAGAGCTCGTGCCGGAAGAAGGCGGGGCATAGCATAGGGGGTAAGAATAATGAACGTTCTCCCCCTGGGCGTAATGGTCGGTCCAACCTTGCCACTGGTCGCCATATTGATACCAATCGAATGGAGAAAAGGACTTGTGGTAAAAATTGGAAATTGAATTAAATTGCGGCTCAAAGTAGTCCCACGCGCACCCGGCATCTTTGCCGACGATAGATGGGGTATTAGGGTCGTGTGGTTGCTGCTGCTGCTGTTGTTGTTGTTGTTGTTGGTGGTGATAGTAATAGTTGTAATAGTGATAGTAGTCGTTTGGAGAGCCACTGTCGCAGTAAAGGTTCGCAGCTAGCATTGAGGACGAGGACGAAGAAGATGTAGAAACAAGATGGCGGGGAGTGCAACTACCTGTCGACGTGTAATTGCAATCTGGACATCGATTACTACCGTTGCTGATGGTTTTGTCATTTCGGAAATAAAAATCAGCGAAATCTCCCATCTTGTTGCAGCGACTTTCGGTTTCACTTTCGTTCGGATAGCGATAAGTCGGCGGACCGACGGAAGTTCCCAAGCCGTGATCGAAACCGAGCGCTGTGGCATCATTCCTGCCAGGGGTGGGCGTGTAATAATCGCCAGGCTTGTTCTCGTGGAGACGAAACACGGTGGGTATTTTATTTGCGATTTCAACGTCCGACTTTTTGGCTCCTTTGAGTGAATCACCAGAACTAAAATCGATTTTAAATTTTGTTTGCTTGTCCATCTTCCAGCATTCTTTGGTCCGCTTGAGGTATTTCGAGCTGCTGTCGAAGGATTCATCCACGTAAGGCGTCCACCTGTTGTAAGCACCTGTTGTTGTTGTCACTCTGTTTCTATTCTTTGCAAACGACGTGTTGACTCGATTGTCGCTCAAAATGGATTTCAGTTCTTTGCACTCTTCAGCCGCTCGTTTCGGGGACATTTTTCTCTTCATGGGAAGTTTGTTTCTGCTTTGAAATGAAAATAATTAAATACTTGCAAATGATTTTAATAACAATTTAAAAATGGAAATAAGAAATGCTGGTTTGTGATGACGATGAAGCGGTAAAATCAAAATATTACGACTTAGGGCAGTTACCTATCATTGGAAATTCATGATCGTCAGGGTTTAATAAATAATATTATATTATATAAAATATATAACTGTGTGTGTGGATGTGCGTGAAGGAAAAATTGGTCATGCATGATGTCTGGATGTGTAGATGGATTGGTGGATGTGGAAATGGATAAATGCACGGAAAGATTCTGAGTCAGAAGTCCGAGTTACTGCTAGTTGGAAGAAAATTATCTTGAAATTTTTAATAATTTCCTTGTTTTCGTCGTCTGCACCAGTTCAACTTTTCCATGCCGTCGATAAAAATGCACCAAAAGTGAGTATCATGTTCTTTTTTTGTCTTGGATCGTTCACCCACCCATCCTTTCATCCATTCTTTCATTCATTCATCCACCCATCCTTTCATCCATTTTTTCATTCATTCATCCACCCATCCATCCATCCATTATCCATCCAAGCGTCCTTACGTGCGTATTTCATACCTCTGCCGCATGCAGCGGATATAAAATTAAACTGTGTGCATTCCGACTCGCAAGAGACGACGTTAAAGTGCACATTTTATAACTCTTCCCTCATCTCGTCATGCTCTCTATTTAACTGTCTGCCTCGATATGTCTATCTCCTTCTAAGTCTGCTTCTGTTCTACTGTCTCCATTCTTTCATATCTGTGTGTTCTCGTGTAAAGAGGGTGGTTAATAATTAAAATATTTTAATCGTGTAACTAATACTAGAAAATAATCTATTTAGAATATTACAATAATATGTATTATGATAATGCAATCGATGGTACTTTTTCATCAGCGTAATGTAATTATAATATAATTGTAATGTAATTAATCTATAATTATAATGTAATTGTAATATAATAACCACTTCATTGTGGAAACTACGTGAAATGCACTTTCGTGCTAACGATGGAAATGAATGTTAATGCTATTATTAATATATTCAACGCAAAAATCTCTTATTTTTTTATTAAATTATAAATAAGAATGCGATGAGAGTACGAAAAGACATCGACAACAAAGAACTGAAACCGTGGACAAAAAACAAACTTCCCAAAAAACTGAATCGATCCAAGATAACATGTTGCGAGTGCATAACGACTACTGTCGTTCCGATCATCGATTCAATAATTAATTTTACTCTTTACAAATTAAGTTGGATATCTTCAGTTTCACATTCTTTTATTGTAATAGTAACCTAAGAAAATAAAGGCTATTTTAAGAGCAAATTAATCAAAAAAAGGATGATAATGGCTCACCTCGGTACAAGGTTAAACAGAATAACAACATTTCAACAATTCACTCGATCTCATCCAACTATTCAACTTCGCCATTGCATTTCATTTCTAAATCGGATTTCTAATTCAATTTTGTTCGCAAAGTAAATGAATTTAGTCAATTAGTAATCAATCTAGGATTGTTTAATTTATTATTTTTATATTTTTCAACATTCCAATCAAACTCGAATCTTAATAAATTTTGTTCGCTTTTAGTTCCAAAACTTGTTTGTGTTCTCCCACTTCGAACAAAATCTACAACCACGAAGCAGCTGATGAGAGTCTGCCTCCACAACATCAAAGACTTTTATACTTAACCGGTCGGCAAGATTTTCCTCGCGCGCATGGGAACTCGCCTGCCAACGGGACATACAATTACAATTGGGGCGCAAATTGGGCCAACCTCGCTGGAGGGCATTGTTAATGGCGCGAATTATTTCTCAGCAGATCCTCCCACCTCATTGGCCGAGAGGGTAAAATGTTAAATAAGATCATGGCCACCGATGGGGGGGATAGGGGGTTATGTGCCTAGGGGCCTGACAATTTTTAGCGACTTCCTTTTTTTCTTCTCCATTACCAAATCAGCCTTATATTATAAAAGACATCTTCATTAACTCATAAAGTTCATAATCTTTCGTTGAATTAAATGCTTCTTAGACAGCTACTCACAATCACTCACACACAACATGACACATACACCTCACCACCCTACCATGTACCAAGACATCGACGACAAGAGGCGAAAGAATGAATGAACGGATGAAGTAAAGGAGAGATGAGAATAAAAGTGGAGAGACTGAACGACTGACGGAGGTTGGAAGCAACGAAGCGTTGCAGTGAAGTAAGAAATGCACTGAAAACCGGTGTAAGTTTTACGACAGACTCACAAAGGCATCACTCACGCACATCATGCGTCCTGGAAGCAGATGGATGGATGGGTGAATGAATGAATTGCATGAATATTAATATCAAACTATTAATCACCACCAAACAAATACTGCTGTTGATGACAATAATTGTTACAAAAGCTGAATTAATACATGAACGTAAAGAACATATCCATTTAATATTATTAAAATTAAAATGTTTCTATTTTCCACACATCGTAATATGCAATAAACACCGACGGCGCACCGGATAAATGTAATAACATAAATACTAATAGTATATTAAATCAATTTATATAACAAATATTGACATTATATCAAATTAATATAATAAATATTAATATCATATCAAATCAACTTATCCAATTACATAAAACATAATAAAATTATGATACAGGAACAACTATCTAACAATTACAAGGAAAATGGATGGAAGTATTTTTGAATGAATTGGCTGGAAGAGTGTGTATGTGATGAATGATTGAAAGGGTAAATGAACGGATACATTGATAAAATTGATAATGGTTATAAACGCACATGAATGCAGACATGGTTATAAAGTGCATGAATGGTTAAACATTTGAGGAATGGAGGATGCAGCCACACGTACAGGAATTCACCGAAGATCATAAAGAGGTCAGCAGTCATGAAATGTTTCGTCAGAAATCTTACGTCTCCAATAACTCCCGAGTCGACAACAATTCCTTTCCACTTCTTCCATCAATTTGTTCTCATTCGGTAACTACTTCAACTTGCTCCGTGACCGGAAAATTGGTCGCAGGACAATTTGTCGCAATAGAAATATTTCAACTTAAAAGATCCCTAAATACGACTCAATAGTCAGATTAAAACAAAACATTCATTTTAACGTGCTTAGAAATAAAGCGTGAGAGTTGATAAAAATGTTATAGAAAAGTAAATATTTATAGTAAATATTTTAAATATTTCAATTTTAAAGTTATATATTTTAAATTGATTTCGTGATTTATAGATAAGAAAGAAATCATAATTCATCAAAAAAGCACACAAAAACAATGATTTACAATCAAAATAAAAAATCACAAAAAGGATTCTATTTCACGATTTTAAAACATTGGATTTGAAATATTACCTAACATGATGATTGATGTGCGTGTACGTGATATAGAGCGTGTCGATTGTCGTTAAAGATGATTGGCTGAGGGACATATCACGTGAGCTTCGAGAAAGTTCTAGAAAGGTCCAAAGAGTTCTAGAGAATCTGGAAATTTCTAGGAGTTCGAGATGATATATATATATAGGTCGATGTCCTGATGATTTTTGAGTTAATTTGGTAATGTTTCAGATTGTCACTTGGACATTCGTGTTGTTTAATTACTGAATCCTCCAGTGAAGTTTCCGCAGCTGTTCGGCGACGAATTGTCCTAGCACCACTCATCCAAACACCCACGTGATCCTCCATTTGTCAAACCAATCAATCAAACCTAAGTTATATTATTAATTAACAACCTAACTGTCCCGGTTGAGTTGAAGGCAACCTGACACTGCTCCAATATTAGCTAATCAGATTGGCAGATAGCGCCCGAGTGCGTTTAGGTATTAGATTATTTGTTTAAGTTAATCAATGTTATTATTCCATTACAGCAGATTTACTCGTTATTAATTTAAGAACTATTCGATTAATCTTATTGTTGAATGGTAGAACTTCGTACTGACATGGATTCGCGAATTCTGATTTGATAAGCCTTTGCTCTGATTTGTTTAATAATAATAATGTTTGAGTCCCAGGAGTTCGAGAAGAGCTGAACAGAAAGATTATAATAGTTGTTGGGTTTAAGTCTAGAAGAATTTCATTGCTTAAATAAAAGTTTAGTTCCAATTCAGTCAAGAACTTGGAGTTGGTGTTGGTACTACCCGTTACGGACTTCTATGTAAGAACGTGACCAAATTGATGAAACCCATATCCACATTACTGCAAAATCTTTAAAAATGCTTCCATTGTTATTTGATCATTCCAGACAAAAGCCAGCATAAATTTTACAGTATATACAGTGCTACCAAGAGAAATAATAGGATAAGAAATATTGATGTAGAGTCAATTTAACAGCTTGCTATCGTTGCTAATTATTAATAATATTTCAGGTCGTTAATTATTCATGTTGTTGTTATCGACACCAATGATTAATAATAGTTCAGGTCAGCAGAAGACCGGGTTGTGCTTCCTGGGGTCGTAGGGCATGATGGACCTCGAATCCTCCCCAACACCGCACAGGAGGCAACTCATTTCGTACTCCTGATAATTCGAATCGATCTTGAACCTGTGCACGTGACTGGCCACAACGTGTTGACATTCGCTGCAAACATCTGCAACGAATAATGTGGTTGTATGTTCAACAACTAAACAATATTCATTTATGTCACATTTACATTCGCCAACATCAAAACAATGTTCTTATGTCCCATTCCTAACATTATCTCAACAAAGACCAACAAGAATAACAATTGAAACAGTTGCATAAATTATAATAAAAGTAACATCTCACGATCATATGTTGTGACTTCTTCATCATTATCATCGTCAAACTTCTTGTTCACCATTGTTAAACCATCCTGTTTCTGGCATTGAGAACAGCAGATGAAGTTCAAAAGATAGGAACCACCATCCAGGCAAATGCTGTCCTTAAATGATAAAGCAATAAGTGACAAATATTATCAAATAGCATTGATGAATGATTGTTCATCCTTATGTTCTTAATCTAATTACCTTCACCAATTATTATTATGAATTAATGGCTGTTTTAGACCTCATTGTAAGTACTTGTCATTTGTTCGTCAATCAGATTTATTATTTATTTTATGAACTTCCTGGATCAAATACAATCAAAAGGTTGTCAAGCGAAAGTGAAAAAAACAATGCATACTCTCTCCGGATATTCCTCTTTAACGCAATCAACGCACATTTCGAGCCTTAATTTTATTTTTATTTCAAAAACAGCTTCAACGGGAGATTCTGCGCCGTGTGATTTAATATTAGAAGTAAACAAGCTAAATGTTAACTAACTATTAGAAAATTATTTCGTATATTTGACGATGCGTTTGATTTAGTTTCAAATTTTTCTATTGATACATTTTAAAAATATTTTTTAAAACAAAAAGTTAAGCAAAACTTTTGTAACCATGATTAATAAAAAAAATTGCCTTAATACAAGAATAAAATTTTTTACTTTTTTTTCATTTTATATATATTCATATGTTTCATAAATCAACATTGCTAATAGATTAAAAATTATATTGGCAAAACTGAATTCACTAAAAATTGATTTGCTCAAATTGACAGAAATTGAAAACTAACAAATAACTCGCCTGGAACCAGCGTATTAAAAAACACTGGAATCATTTCTATCGAACCGTCTTAATAAGCGAATGATGTAAATTGCTCAATTAATAACTACCCAAGGTTAAAAATAAAACCATTGCGTCTAATTAGTTCAACGCTCTTCAATGCATTGGAATGTGACGATTGTTGGCGCTAACAGGAACTTTATTTTACCAAGAGATTGAAAAGACGCAATAGTAGTTCCTCTATTCAAAAAGGAAAGTAGGAGTTTGCCATCTAACTACAGGCCAGTAAGCTTAACTTCTATAGTTTGCAAGGTAATGGAAAGAATGATCAGAGGCTGTATCAACTTTTTTATGAAGAAACAAAGTGATTGGGAAGAGTCAACATGGTTTTACTAAAACAGGATCGTGTCTTACCAACATACTTTAGTTTTTTGAAGAAATTTATGAGTGGATTGATCATGACAAGGCTGTAGATGTGGTGTACCTAGACTTCGCTAAAGCATTTGATAAGGTGCCCCATCAAAAGCTTCAAAAAAAGCTCAGTGCATGTGGGATTGAAAGCAAACTATTACATTGGCTTACAAACTGGCTGACAGATAGGAGGCAGAAGGTAGGAATGGGAGGAATTTATTCAGAGTGGCAACCAGTGCTTAGCGGCGTCACACAAGGATCGGTGCTTGGAAATGTGCTGTTCTGCATATATAAATGATATGGATGATGGCATAAGATATATGTTATCCAAGTTTGCTGACGAAACCAAAGAAGTGTCAGCAAGAAACAAGATTTGAAAGATCAAAGCCAACCGTGAAGGTTGAACCGAACCACCCCGAGGCAAATTGGCCTACGCCTTCGAAGCATGCACCCCGTACCACCGAAGCTCATCCGGACAATGCCCATAGGTCATCGAGAAATCGCCCGAAGGGTGGAATTGAACCACTCCGACGCAAATCGGCTACAGGTTTGAAGCCTGCACCCCGGACCACCGAGGCTCGTTCGGGCACTATGTATGGGTCATCAAGTCTTTTTATAATCTGCAGTTGCGATGTTACTGGTCCGAGGTGTTTTTCGTTACATTTCAAATATCTCTTCAAATTAAGTTATATTGATGAATCATTTTATTAAACCAGTATTTGTGAGATTTATGTGCAAGATTCATGGTAATAACACGTGTATATGAAACTTCGTAAAGGCATCATTTATCCGGGGCAGATCTTCGAATCTTTTTCAGATGTTTGTCCTACATCAATTTCATCGGAATGATTATGAAATCTAAATTATTCTTTAAAACCTCCCATTACTTTGCAATTGTATTTTTATTTTTATTTGAAAGTTATGCGGAAAATACTTGTTCATTATCAAATTAAAGTCAATTATGGCCAAACAATATTAAATTTATGACAAAACAATGTGGTAATTCAGTAATTCAGACGTACAAGTTCATTGAGGGCAGCACAACAAGAAAAAAAAATTCCAAGTTTTTAATTACATTCCCTTGAACATTTTCAATCACGTTTTAGCACATAAAGTTGTGAATTTATTTAACCTAGCCGCAACCCCTTTGAAGATTTGAAAAATTCGCGAGATCAATACCAACCGTGAAGGTTGAACCGAACCACCCCGAGGCAAATTGGCCTACGCCTTCGAAGCATGCACCCCGTACCACCGAAGCTCATCCGGACAATGCCCATAGGTCATCGAGAAATCGCCCGAAGGGTGGAATTGAACCACTCCGACGCAAATCGGCTACAGGTTTGAAGCCTGCACCCCGGACCACCGAGGCTCGTTCGGGCACTATGTATGGGTCATCAAGTCTTTTTATAATCTGCAGTTGCGATGTTACTGGTCCGAGGTGTTTTTCGTTACATTTCAAATATCTCTTCAAATTAAGTTATATTGATGAATCATTTTATTAAACCAGTATTTGTGAGATTTATGTGCAAGATTCATGGTAATAACATGTGTATATGAAACTTCGTAAAGGCATCGTTTATCCGGGGCAGATCTTCGAATCTTTTTCAGATGTTTGTCCTACATCAATTTCATCGGAATGATTATGAAATCTAAATTATTCTTTAAAACCTCCCATTACTTTGCAATTGTATTTTTATTTTTATTTGAAAGTTATGCGGAAAATACTTGTTCATTATCAAATTAAAGTCAATTATGGCCAAACAATATTAAATTTATGACAAAACAATGTGGTAATTCAGTAATTCAGACGTACAAGTTCATTGAGGGCAGCACAAAAAGAAAAAAAAATTCCAAGTTTTTAATTACATTCCCTTGAACATTTTCAATCACGTTTTAGCACATAAAGTTGTGAATTTATTTAACCTAGCCGCAACCCCTTTGAAGATTTGAAAAATTCGCGAGATCAATATCAACCGTGAAGGTTGAACCGAACCACCCCGAGGCAATTGGCCTACGCCTTCGAAGCATGCACCCCGTACCACCGAAGCTCATCCGGACAATGCCCATAGGTCATCGAGAAATCGCCCGAAGGGTGGAATTGAACCACTCCGACGCAAATCGGCTACAGGTTTGAAGCCTGCACCCCGGACCACCGAGGCTCGTTCGGGCACTATGTATGGGTCATCAAGTCTTTTTATAATCTGCAGTTGCGATGTTACTGGTCCGAGGTGTTTTTCGTTACATTTCAAATATCTCTTCAAACTAAGTTATATTGATGAAACATTTTATTAAACCAGTATTTGTGAGATTTATGTGCAAGACTCATGGTAATAATATGTGTATATGAAACTTCGTAAAGGTATCGTTTATCCGGGGCAGATCTTCGAATTTTTTTTAGTAATTCAGATTTAGGAAGGAAGTCACATGTCCTTTTATAATCTATAATTGCGACGTTTCTGGTTAGAGGTGTTTTTCTTAAACTTTCAATTATATTTATGTAACATTTATTTAATCAGTAAACGTCAGATTTATGCCAAAATATTTTTTCACATCAAGTGTATCTTCATGAAGGAGTTTCAGAGGAATTAACAAATTAAATAAAATTAGTTATTTAATGCCAATTAAAAATGATTATCAGATCATTGTAAAGCCAATTATAGCCAGACAATGTCAAATCATATTAAAGGCAAAATAGTGTATCTTCCAAATTTCAGAAATTCGGATTTGACTTTCGAGTTCATTGAGTGCAAGACGAAAAGAAACCTAACCGTACTGCTTTGAAGGGTGGAATTGGTCGGAAGCAAATCGGCTACAGGTTTGAAGCCCGCACCATGTGCGTGTGCATTTTGTTAATTCCCATTTCATAACTAGACGGGCTGCACTGTGCAGAGTTTCCTTATATACTGCGTGATTAACAATATCTTTGTCAGAGGTGACTCGATATTTTGATCAGTGTCATTGTTTTTCCTAATATTTATATCTTGACAAAATTTTACTAGGAAACAGGTTAATAAATTATTTAAGAAACACGTACATGACTTAAACTGGATTTAAAGCCGTTATCATGAGATCATTTTTGTTATTTTATTTCATTCGCTAGTCTGATAGCAATTCGATAATTTAATGAATTTAAAAATAAATAAATTTATTACTTCACTTTAAATGATTTTGTTATTAAATTTGAATGTTATTTAATTATTATTTAATTGTTATATTTCCATTTTGCAGTATTTTATATCGTATCGGAACAGCAAAACGTTTGCAAGTCATTGGTCACTGTTTTAAAATATTATTTAATTTATTACATTCTGGTTAATGCTTAAAAACAGCAATAAATGAGAAAATTGGCAATCCGTTGGCAAGAGAGCCAACGCAAGAGTTTCGCGGGTTAGCCAACAGATTGATGCTAAGGGTCTCTATGTGGCCCCTCAGTTTCTTGCTACCTGGGGCGCCAGTTTTTGTAGTAATATTTTGAATAAATGCATAAATAAAATATAAAATCTTCTCCAAGTCACGAATATTATTTCATTCACTAACATATTTACAACATATTCGTAATTACATCTAAGAAAACAGGACATTAAATAAATGCATAAATAAAATATAAAATCTTCTCCAAGTCACGAATATTATTTCATTCACTAACATATTTACAACATATTCGTAGTTACATCTAAGAAAACAGGACATTAAATAAAAAGGCGAGACCTGAAGTCCTTATTAAGCCAGAAGTCTCAAAATCAAGTTGCATATGAGACCTTATAAATATATTTGCATGTCATTTACGCACCTTGTAATAAGTCACAGTTTGGAACTTGAAACTTTGAAGCATTAAACAGGCAATTAGCTTAAATATAATTTCAGAAATAGTTCAAAAAGTTAAATAATATACTTATAAAAGTGTTCAAGAAAATAAATTAATTAATCATCAAATCTTGGAGTCCGGGAGCTTGCTTGTACCAGTGCTGTCCCTGAAGATGATATTTTCCTGCATAATTAGTATAAGCATCCATTAGCATAATTGGAGATGAATCATATCAGAATTAATCAACTATTTTAATAGCCTGTTATTTTAAAAATATTAGAAATATTGCTGTAAAACTTGAAATGTGAAATAACATGTTTTGATGGTTAAAAGTTTTGGTCCTTCAAACTAAACACAATTCCAGCAAAACCCACCACAAAGTTCTGGAGTCTATCATCGTTTTCTTCTTCGTCCACTCCAGGCATTGTAACGTCTGGAATGTTGATACTGTCAGAATTATCGTTCCACTTCTGACGAGGTTCGGCCGCCTGCCTTCTGCCCTTGTCTGACCCCATGACCTCTGCCAACGTTAAACTTCCTCCGCTCTTTGCAGGAGAAACCGGAGGATTTGCATTTTGCCGTCTTTCCTCACGGTCACCTCCGCCATCCAAATACATCCACGGTTGCAATTCTTCGGGTTTTCCAGAACTGTTTTTAGAAGGGCTACTTCCAATACTGCTTCGTTCACTGGACCAATCGTCGCTGAAGGCGGGACTTGCATATTCTTGGAAATCAACAGGAACCTGATAAACCAATCCGTTCGTGGACAATGTCGACCCATGATTGGTCGCATTTGAAGGACTGCCATTTTCTTTGGAATAAGGTATTACCCTTCTCCTGCATTTGCAGTAGCAGAAGACAAAGAGGAAAGCAAACAAGAAAAAGATGCCGATGGAAGGAACAGCGATTAAAATGATGAACCACTTTTCCTCGTAATATCTCCAATCCTCCGATGAAAGAGATAGGGTAACATTCTCTGAAACTTTTAAAATGTTAAACAGTCATACTTGTTGTAATATTAAAATAATGCAGTGTTATAAGAGCATTATCATCATTGTCAGTTCTTGGCAAAGGCACCAGCTCATGCCTTTTACGATCAGTTTATCAACAGTTCAATGATAAAATTAGAATTTTACTGAAATAAATGTATCAAAATTTGTAACTTATGTGTCTCATGTTCAAATCCCAGGCATTAAAACCTCCTTAGGAAGAAACATATTGTTGGACAATATGTTTTATCACTAAAATAACTTTAAAAAGTTTTTAAAAAGTTACTTAAAAATTTTAAACCCTTACTTCCAGTGCTGTTTACTTCTGCAAATAATTAAAAAAACAAGATTAGCAGATTAAGTAAAGCTTTTTTAATAGACTCAAAATACCTTGAAGATAAGGTATCATGGGAATATAGAGCAGGTCAGGTGAGGACACAGAACCATCCTCAGTTGTCAAGGCAACCCTGTATAAGTGACCTGATTGGAGGAAAATGTTATTAAATGTCCGTGTTGTTTAAATACGAAACTTTTTTATTTTATGATTATAAACACTACGCAAGGTAGGAGATAATAACAATTACACTTGTACATAACAACAATGACTTTTCAATTAACAACAATTTAATTGAGTAAACATAATTGCATAGTTGTATAGATTTATATAGTTGTAAACTAATTGTAAAAAAAGTTGTAAAAATTATAATTATAACTGATAACGTAACCATTTACATATTTCCGAGAGAATAATGACCAAAAATCATCTTTTTACTCGTTAGAAGCATGAAAATTAATGGTTTACTTGTTGTGTTTCCCTCTTGAATGCCATCAACGAATGTTAAACTTGACCCAGAAAACTGAAGATGTCCCTCTTTGTACAGAAAAAACGATTTAATTCGTCCGTTAGGATAAAAACTCTTCGACCAGTTGAGGGTGAGATAACTTTGGAGACGTTGAATAATTGGTGGTTGACCATACCTATACCGAGGAGCTGCGAGATGTAATTGGCTAATATGTTAAGGTCGAATTATTATTAATTACTAATAAATTATCAACCATATAAGTGTAATACTAAATTGTTAACCATCTGTTAATGTCGTGATGTCATTGGATGAGATCTCATTGGAGCACCCTGCCTCATTGCAAGAGATGATTTGGAGGTTATATTTTGTATATGAAATGAGGTTGGTCAATTGGAACTCTTGGGCGGAACCATTGTAGCCAATCAGGAATGTCCCGTTCTCACAGTTGTACCCTAAAGACTGATTATTGATGTCTAGAGAATAGGGCAACGGGCAAGAGGTTCTGTAGGAAAGCTGATAGCTGCAACAATTAAATTAAGCGCTAATCTCCACCATAAAACCATTCAATACAGTTTATCAAAAATGATTAAAAACCTTATATTGAAGCCATTTCTATTGGCGGGTTCCTGCCAGGAAACGTGGAGCGAATCAGAGGTCACATTTGAAATGATTGGTTGTGACAGACCTTGTGGCGGTTCGCCATTGGTTAGGAATTCAAGTTCCGGACTCGAAGCACAAGCTGCTTTGTTGCAGATGACAATTTTCAAGTTGTACTTGGTGGCTGGACTCAACCCCAAAAGGTAAAAATGTGACTGGCTGCTAACCATTTTCTGTTTAAATTTGCATTGCAAAAATTAAATTTCACAAGTTTAATATTTTATGAAATATTATTTAAAATCATGAAAAATGAAGTGGGTATTATGATCTTCTGTAAAGTATTATCATCATCATTCATGCATTAAAAACTTATTCAGCATAATTACAGGCTCATCGTTTAAGTAGAGAGTATAGTTGACGATTACTCCATACGGACGACCAGGGGGATCTTGTGTTATTAGGGCATTCTTTGATGAAGTGTTCTGTTCCGAATTAAAACAGTTTTATTTCGATAATAGCGACAACATTAGTTGCAAAATGTTAAATTTTATAAAAAAAAGTCTAATTTAATTGTAAAACTTCCATAAACTCACTTTGACCAATGGTAGAGAGATGTCTTCGGGCTTTCCTTCTGATGTTAAAATTAACTGCCAATCGCTTGTAGCACTTCCAGCTGAATTAACCACCTCTACCCTGTATTGGAAGAAGGTAAAGGGCAGCAAAGCAGGGTCAAGGTCGGTAAAGTTAAGACTCGTCCCAGCGTAGAGCAGTTTTCCAATGGCTTCATCTGTTTATATTATCCATGCATAAACATTTAGAAAGCGTACAACTAATACATAGTAATATTTAAAAGTGGAATTACAATAAATTAAGCATATAACTTAACAAATGGAAAGTATAACAATTTCTATTTTCTACCGATTACGTCTGGACGATACATCCTCCTAAGAAGTGAGTACTGTAGAAGAATCCCATTCATTTTTTCTGGAGGCAACCATGTGATATCCACTCCAACTTCCGGAAGAAGTCCAGAATTGAGGTTGGAGAATGGTGTCAGCTGAGGAGGATGCTGGTTGATCGGAGGGGCAGCCGGAGTTCTGATGTGACTATCCTCGCTCATGGAACAACCACTAGACGTACAAGCCTGCAAGCTAAAAGAATAACTAACAAATGGTTCCAGGTTGGTTACCAGAGTGGAAAGTCCAAGCCCTCTGTAAACTAGTTTCGAACTTTCGGCAGCAGGTGTTTGGAGATCTCTTTTAGTTCTGAGAGGAGCCAAAGTACTCTTGATGTCAATGTTGGAGAGCGAGAGATAAACTCCAAAACTTGTGATTTGACCGTTTGGAATAAGAGGTGGATTCCAGGATACCAGTAAGGTACTGGATGATTTGGCTTCCAGAGTAGGAGGCGACAATCCAATCGGAGATGATGCTGGAGTCATGGCGCACGACATTTGGCTAGAGACTCGACCTATTGGATTGTAGGCTGTGACCACATAAGAATAAATAGTTGCAGGGGAGAGATTTGAATCGAGAAAAGTCCACATTTTAGAAGTTATGCCAGAATTTGGAAATGAAGTTGACTCATTGTCTGCGTGTGATTTAAAAAAAAACAATAATTTAGTTTTTGTTGCAAAAATGTTTTTTAAACAGCTATTATTTAAATAACTCAAATCACCACCCGTTACCTGCTGTTCTTTCAGGTGTGACTATGTAAACCAGGCTTCCATTGCGTCTCAATTCGTATAGGATCATTGGACCGTTGGGGTATTCAGGTGATTTCCAAGTCACCTTGATTTTACTCGAAGACATGACAACAAGTTCAGGAGGATCAAGCAACTCGGGATTAGCTTGATCCGTCGTTGCTGTGATAGCAACACTTTCCGTACATCCGCCGATGGTGCAAGCGACCAACGATAATGAATATACCGTGTGAGGGATGAGGTGTAGTATCTCATACGAAGTATTCAAACCGCTGTAGATAATCCGAGAGTCGAGTTTTAGTTCATAGTGCCTGAGGTTCCCATTGGTTATGCGCGGTGCACTCCAATTGGCAGTCAAAGTTGTAGGCGTGGCTGCCAACACTTGTGGAGGATCAACAGAATCAGGAGCAGTTTCTAATGTTCTCATTGAGCTAAACTCGCTGGACGTACAACCGCCTTCTGTACAAGCTGTAACTGCGTAATTGTAAACCGTGTAAGCCGACAATCCACTGTCTACAAAGCGTAGAGAGGTGTTTGATGGAAAATGCCAAGGAATCTGAAGATCAGATCGATTTAATTGGTAGCTTTGGATTATTCCATTCGGATTGGTTGGAGCATTCCAGGTAACAAGAAGTCTATCAAACTGGAACGGAACCAACTCTATGATGGGAGGAGCAACAAACAATGGAGGAGCTTGGGGAGTAGTTACTTTTATTCCTGGGCTGTCGATGTAGCCCGCTTTGTTGTGCATTCGTAGGAAATACCTAATTACGTTATTAATTATAATATTTTTACAATATTATTACATAATATGTTATTATTATTATATTATTATTATTATTATTATTATTATTATTATTATTATTATTATTATTATTATTATTATTATTATTATTATTATTATTATTATTATTATTATTATTATTATTATTATATTAGCGACTAATTATTAAAACTTAAAAATTTAAAGCAGCTTATGTTAATTAGTATCAATAAACTTGCAATCTCACTGGTATGTGTTGAATGGATGCACACTCGTATCGTTGTATGAAAATGTTTTTATATCAGCCCCATCTTCAACTTCAATCTCGTAAATGAGTTCGAAATTGTTTTCATTTGTTGACCTTTTCAACCTGGGTCTTCCAATGTTTTCACTTTCATTTCCGAATGTGCCACTCATGGAATTGTTTCTAGAAAGCCACTCGTAGCTTCGATAAACTTCAAGCTTTGAAAGTGGACCTTGAGTCAAGAAGGGAATTGTCCACTCCAGACTGACCAATGAACTGGAGGCTGATGGTGGACCCTTGACCTCAGGAGGGTCGGATGGCGCGGCAGGGGCGGTGACGAATGACCTCCAACGTGACCTCGAACAGCCTGCTATAGTACATGCTTCTAATCCTGAAAAGTAGCTTGTGAATGGCATGAGATTGCCGGTTTCATGTTGTAGATTCAGTCCTTTGTAGACCATATTTGAAATTTCAGACCATTGGTAAAGGTTTTCGTTTGAAAAATGTTTCACGTAGACTTTGTAGTATAGAATCACACCATTCTTGAAAGCAGGTTCTCCCCAAGTCAAAATAACCGACCTGCCTCCAATGACGGGTTCACAGGTCGGAGGTTCAACTCCTGATGGTGAACTCTGGTGAGTTGTCAAGGGCGCTGACCAATCGCTGATCACAGATCCAGCACCGTTCGTGGCTGTAACTCTGGCTTTGTAGTTGCTGTAAGGATACAATCCACTCACGTTGGCGCACGTTGTTCCTCCATCGAGTCTGACTGTTGCCGGATGACTAGTTGTGGAATTTGGAGACAGGATGAGTGCAAAGGTCAACGTGTACTCGACAATCACTCCGTTCGCTTTCAATGGAGGCTTCCAACAAACTTCTGCTTCGATCGACGATACGAGCGTCACTTCCGGTTCTGAGAAGATTTCCGGTGCCGATTCAAGGGTTCGAACTGCCGTGTAGTTGCTGGAAGTCTCTCCAATTATACCAATTGCCACAACTCTGTATTCGTAGATGGAGTATGGTAGAATATTCTCCCCAGCATCTTTAAATTCTGTGATGTTTGAAGGGACATTTGCTACCAATATTTCTGTCGGAAAAACTATTTGAGGTGACGAATCATGCGATTGATTTTGAGATGTTTTGGTATTTCTGTATAACAGGTAGTTTTTTATTGGTCCGTTAGGCAGGGCAGGAGGGTCCCACCAAATGACAATCGAATACGGATCCAGAGATCTTGCCGAGGGCGGAGATTGCTCGAGTGGTGCAGCAGGATTGGTTCTCAAAGTTACTTGCGATTGGCTGGTTCCACATGAATTGTCGGATCCAGGAAGACAGGCCTGAATTCTAACATTGTACATGGTGTACGGTTTGAGGTTGCCGATATTCTGTGTGTAGTTATTCATATTCGGAACCATCCTTCTTGCTATCACGGTGTAAATGGTGTGATTAGTTATTACAATAAGGTTGTAGGATCCAGAATTTACTGAACTCCTGTTGTTTATTCCTGAAGACCATTCCACCATAATCGAGGAGTCAGACAAAGTTCTAGAGCTTATGAATTCTGGTTTAACATCGCCAGGGATTGAGTTTGGAGTGAAAATGGATGACTCGGGTGAATAACTATTTCCGGCGGAGGTAGAAAAGTAAACTCTGTACCTGTACTGGTTACCTGGCAAAACACTGCTATCATTGATGACGGTAACGAAAGAATTTGAAGTCAGTTGACTTGAGAAGATCCTCACATAGGACATTCCACCACGTGATCTTTCAATTCCAACCTCAAGCAGTTTTCCGTTTGGAGAAGCAGGCAGCGACCAAGATATTTCGACCGTTATGATTGGTCCAATGATCAAAAGGAGAGGTTTCTTAAGACCTAATTTGTAAACATTATTTTAGTGACTTTTTTTTAATATTTTACTCATTTATTTTAAATATTGTTTTAAATAATTCTTTAAACTTCAATACCGTTTACCTGCAGGTTTTCCAGATGTTGTTGTGCCGTTAAAGATGGCGCTGGTGGTGCATCCAGCCAGCGTACAAATACTTAAGTCGAATGAGTAATTGGTAAATGGAATCAAATCTGAAACAAGATGTTGAAATATTTTATTTGTGGAACAATTGTTACATAATTATTACATTATTATAACATAAATATAATCTATTTATTATTTTATTATATAACCATTACATTATTATCTAATCATTACAGGAAAGGTAAATAAAAAAAATTAATCTATATTCATTCAGTCTTTAACCTGCAATAATATAGGAGTGAATCGATGGACCATTACCACTTCCGCTTCTTTGTACAGCATCGATTTTGAATTCCCTTCTAGTGGGCCTTACCATCTGGATGATGTAGGCCGCTACGAATCCGTTTGGCTTGAATGGATCATTCCATTTTAATACCAGGGAAGTCGAGTTGACGGTATTAATGGTAGGCAATGAAAAGGGGTCTGGTGGACCTTGCTTGGTCATCACATCAACCTTTTTAATTTAATTTATTTAAGTTAATTATTAACATTTATTTTTTAAAATAAAAATCATAAATAAAGCATCAATTAAATCCATACATTAATTGTAAGTTTAAATTAAAAATATCCAACATTTAAAAACCGTTCAATCATCATGTAACACTAACTGTTCCACTGTTGTTACAACCAGCTGATGTACACGCCTGGATGCAGTATTGGTACACCTGGAATGGCACTACAGCATTATCATCCAGGTAGGTGAACATTTTTTGTTGTGATGATGATGATGATGACGACGGTGGTGATATTCTCGATATCTCCATGAAGTCTCTCATGATGGCATACCACAGAATGGGACCTAGGTGAAATAATATTAATAATTAATACATAAATTGACCTGTATTGCTTATTTTTAAATATAATGATAATAATTTTGTTAATATTAGCAATATATAATTATATTTATTATATTATATATATGAAATTATAAATTTCTTTTTCAATATTACTATAAATATTTATAATTATTATTACTAAAGTTTTGTACCCATGAAACACTTATAATATTACCATTTGGTAATCCTGGTGGCTTCCAGGTGAGTAGAACATAAAAAGGATCTGATGGATTGACCTCGAGCTCAGGAGGATTCACGTCTTGGGGAATTCCAGGAGAAGTAGTGATGTAAGTGGCGTTGCTGGTTGCTATGCCAACGGAATTGATGACAATCACGTAATAGGAATAGTTTGTGAAAAGTTGGATGGCTTTGTCTGAAGGTTAAGGTTGGATGTTGGAATGAGTTAATTAGATTTTAAACCAAATTAATTAATTATTTCAATATCGGTTATCAGGTTTTAACCTCCGAAACTTAGATCCAATCCAGAATAAATAAGAACGCTTGGCCCAAAACATCCCTTTTCAGGTAAATTTATGGAATCATTATCTTTCCTTTGTGCAGTATAACAACGATTTCTGGTCCAATCAAAATCGCAGACGCCACAGACAGCACTTTGACTGGATGAGGTTCTGGGGCAGACCTTTCCTTGACCACACCCTTTTAAGCGAAGGACTTTTATCAAATGTTTTGATATCCGGATATAATTCAAAACAATTTCCCTATAATATCTTTAATTATGTTTATTATTTTTTACTTTCACCACCTGGATTTATCCCGTTAGAATCTATGTTGGCGCAAACTTCGATCGGACTGCTATAGGCAGAACCAGAGCAACAACTCAAAGAATCGGAGATGAGGTTCAATCCACAACATTTCTGAACTTCTTTTACTAGCGACGATGTTGATTGGTTGACATTCTCGATTGAGTGGACCTATGGCAAGCGATGAAAATTAATTGAAATACTTTGATGCATTACAAAATTGCCCTACTTTCCAACGGCCTGATTCGGTGCAGCAAATGCTTGATGACCCAGATACATAATCTTGACCACAACAGTCGAATCCTTCTCTTCTGGTGTACCATTTATAACTCATACCATCATTGGTCATGGTTTCGTTATCAGTGTAAACAATGCCAGGAACAGCATCTCGGTATCCATGACAACATGCAAGGGAGGAGTCAATGACTTTGATGCCGCAACATTGATTGGATAACTTCGATTGCAACCGACCTATAGGAAAAGTAATTAATTAACGATATCGAACAATTTCCTACAAACATGTTTATAAAACACATAAAAATTGAATAAATTAATTAATTTGCATTTTGTATTTATCTCATGAATATTACGAGGTCTGATTAATTCCATCTAACCAACCATCACAACATAACTGGGACCCCACAAGTTGGTATGGTATGCTGCCGCAACAAACATCCCCGTAATCAACAACAACTCTATCTTCCTTTGGATCTTTGCAACAAATTTGTCCAGGTAGTACTTTTACGTACCTGAATTATGCAAAACAATTTAAATTATGGATTGTATTTGGTTAATAATAATAATAATAATAATAATAATAATAATAATAATAATAATAATAACAATAACAATAACAATAACAATAACAATAACAATAACAATAACAATAACAATAACAATAACAATAACAATAACAATAACAATAACAATAACAATACAATAACAATAACAATAACAATAACAATAACAATAACAATAACAATAACAAAACAATAACAATAACAATAACAATAACAATAACAATAACAATAATAATAATAATAATAATAATAATAATAATATTAATAATAATAATAATAATCATCATCATCATTATCATCATCATAAAATTAAACTATAATAATCATAACAAATACATAAATAATGATTAAATAAATGATTTACTTTTAACATCTTAAGTTCATGAATGTTCATAAGCGAACGTACCAGCCACCACAACATTGAAAATCGTCCATTTTTGGGTGGAATTCCCCACCGCAGCAAACGTCATTTTCGCTTTTCCTACCTGGAATGTAACTGCTACCACAACACTCGTAACCAGCTTGTATGGAATGCAATCGTCCATCGCAACAAATCTGTATTGTTCGATAATTTTTTGACAAATTATATATTCATAATATTGCTTAAAATAATATTATTAACATTAATTAATAAAATATTAATAATGTATTTATAATTCATGTTTATAATATTAATGCATTTTCGAAATAATGTTTAAAATGCCACCTTATATCCTGAATAACATTGGTCTCCACAGAAAGCTTGTAATGCATCGCATGCAACATATTTGCACTTTTCTCGTGTTACCGTATTCCTGCAGTCATCGACAAACAATGCAATCTTTGAATTCACATGATGCGAGTTTTAAAAATAATAAACACTTTATGTGAGATAAATCTTCATTTTTCGTTTGAAATCTGAAAATTGGATATTTACAAACCTATAGCAAGTCTCATATTCCTGTTTTTTGTAAAGTTCGTAAGTCAGAATGACTCCATTTCTTCGTTCGGGTGGATCCCACGCGATCCTGATTAAATTCTGACCTTTGACCTCAGTGACCCTAGGTGGCCTCATGAACTCTGGCGCTGATTCGCTGGTCGCGAAAGTTGTCGTTTGGCTAATGATGCATGCATATTCATTGCAAGCTTCAATGCTGATGTTGAACACTGTATACGGTACTAGGTTACTTAAGATGTACGACCCCGATTCGTTGGTTTGTGGATCAACTTTGTAGTCGTTTAAAAATATGTAATAGGCCACTATTGGTCCTTTTGAAATTTTCGGCTCCACCCAGAATATTTGAACGGATGAATCGTTAATAACTTTAAAAGTCGGTGGAGGCAAATCTTCTGGAACTAATTAATTAAATAAAATTATAAAATAAACTAACAAATTGTAGAAAAATCTCAATAAAATTATAATAAAGTTCAAATAATTTATAAAAATTTCCATGTAGACATTTGCACACCTCCGTCAGGAGTTGAGAAGTGAATGACCTCAACTCCGTAACTCCCTCCTCCGTACATTGCAAATGACACGTTTACTGAATAATTGGTCAACGGTCTTAGATCAATGAAGTCAACATGGCTCGGTATAGAAAAGCTCGGGTTTGAAGATCGGGTCAATAGGTCAGCATAAACAGGACTAGGAGAACTCGTATTGGTGTCCTTTAAAATGAAAACAAACACCTCAATGGCGTCTACTCGACCTTGAATGTCCTTTGCAGCTGCACGGATAATAACGTTATTTTATGTATTATAAATGCATTTATTCTTAATTGGCTACAATTTTTAGCTCACCTGGTATTTCCCAGGACAGACGAACCAGAGAAAAGTTAAAGACTGTGACGTTTATTTTTGGCAGCTTCTTGGGAATTCCACTAAATGTGGTTACATTTGATGAGTTGTTGCTTGTTATGCGCCCGAACCCGTTAAAGAAATCCAATCTTTGATTAAATTAGTAACTGATTAATAATTGTACTTGATAATGATAGAATTTTATTTCAAAATAAATAGGCTGCCATAGCGTTATTGGTAAATGCCATCAACATCACCATAAATAAATTTCATGAGTGATCTGACCTATATATATAGGTGGTGAAGGTATCTAGGCCATTGTCATCAAAGGTCAACAGGTCACCAATATAAACACTGAACCATTCCGCTACGCCTATAGGGTTTTCTGAAACACAATTAACAAAACATATTTGAATACTTTTTAGGCAATGTATTTGTATAAATAAATAAATAAATAATCAAACCAATCAAAGGCTGAGCGATCGTCATTCTCAACAATTCGAATTTGCTGATTGGTCCGTTAGGCTTCAAAGGTTTTGACCATGCCAATGACACGTACCTCTGAGAGATAGGTGTGGCTATGGGAGGGTTGAGACCTTCAGGGCTGGTTGAATCAGTTTTAACTGTCGCTTGAGGGCTTTCAGTGCATCCTCCGTCTAAGAAAATTTGTTGAATAAATTCCATATATTTGGAACCAAAATATCAAAATATTAAGTAATGTATTTTTAAAATAAAAAAAAAACACTTTCAAACCTGTACAAGCAATGACGGATACTTTGTACTCTGTAAACGGTGATAGGTCAGAGACTTCCAGCGAATGAACGGTGACGTTTGAAATTTGAATCCTGATCAACTGACCAATGACAACAGCATACGATGTCAACAAACCGTTTGGTCGATTCGGTGGAAACCATGCGACCAATATTGTTGTGGAGTTGTAGGCCACCGAATATGGCGCCAAGAGACCGGATGGTCCTTTGTAATTAAGAAATAAATTGAGCTTGTTCTTGTAATTACGTCTTTCATTTGTGAATTTAAAAAAAAATCGAAGACGTTTGTAGTGAAATTGTGTCAAATGACAAATTTCTACCAAAATATCATTTGATATTATATTGATATAATAAATTTGATTATCTATAAATAGATAAATTATATTTTCCACAACAAATGACTTACTTGCAGGTCTGGTTGTTATAGACACCCAGGAGCTGGCTCCATAAAACTGGTGATTGCGTACGATCACCTGATATTGATAGCAGGTAAATGGAAGAATTTCACGGGACTCATCAAGGTAAACAAACGGTGAGGTTGAATTTGCTGGAAAAACCCTGAGTATGGACGCACTAGCATTGTTTTCAGTTGAAGC
The DNA here is from genome assembly GCA_021613335.1 of Whitmania pigra. Classification (NCBI taxonomy): domain Eukaryota; kingdom Metazoa; phylum Annelida; class Clitellata; order Hirudinida; family Haemopidae; genus Whitmania; species Whitmania pigra. The sequence continues at coordinate 379,622 of JAJTWR010000228.1, read as the reverse complement.
AGACGAGTTGTCACTTCCTTCGTCATTGTCAAGGCATTTGCTCCTTCTCCAGAGCTCATATTGGATGAGGAGGCCGTTTGGTTTTGTCGGTGCACTCCAAGTCAGCAGAACGCTATTAGACGAAGGAGATTCGATGCTGGAAATGGCAACGCCTTCTGGCGCTGCATTTAAACAAAGATAATTTATGTTGAATTTATTGTTAAATATATGGCCAAATTGATTTCATCCATAAAACTGATGTTTACGTGTCACATTAAAAAAATTTTAGTTGCAAATAAAACATAAATTTTAATAATGAAACAATGCTGAGTAGAACTTTTTCACTTTTTCATCATAATCAAAACTCACCATCAGGAAGGGTTGTGAAAACCGAGGTTGATTTAGCTTCAGTGCACCCGGCAATGGTACAAGCCCTCAGCCTGAAGCTATAATTGCTAAACGGTATCAAGTCATTCAACACCGCCAATGACGTGTCGCCTGAATACTAAAATAAATCATGCTTTCTTTGATTGGCTGACAACATCATTTTGTCAATGATGTAAATTAAAATATTAATAAAATAAAGTATATTTAAAGCTTAAGTGAATAAAATATGTTATTAGTGAACTGTTTGTAATTTTACCGTCTCGTTAATGCCATTGCTCCGAAAGATTTCATACGATGTGATGATGCCATTGGTCAGCATGGGAGGTTGCCAAGACAGTGTAACGCTGCGAGAGGTTATATTTATTAGCAGTGGAGAATCCAACCCAATAGGAACTGTGAAAAAGAATTTCTTCTTATTGTACAAAATTATTACTCAATAATGTGAAGGCACATAAATGCTCAGTAGATGAAGATCAATGACATCAATCGTACCGTCTTGTCTCGTGACCAACTCTGACCAATCGGTGAACTTTGATCCGAAACTATTTATAGCCACCAATCGGAACGAGTAGGACGTGAAAGGAAGGAGGTTACTTTTAAGGAAGGAAGTGGCACTGGTCGGGCTGGTGTAAAGGCTTTAACAAATTATATTAATCAGAAATTAGCTTAAACATGATCGTACAAAAATTTATTTATAAAAAGTTTAGAAGTGTAACCAACTTACTTTACAATCTGATCTTCTGATGACCCCGTAACCTTGAACTGGAGTTGACATAGAGGCTTCTCGTCGCTGTTCCAAACCAGAGGACTCTTCCAGGAAGCCAATATGGAAGTTGAGGAAGGTGACGTCAAAATGGGTGGTAAAACTCCGTCGGGTTCTTTGGGAGGTTAATTATAATATTGATATTAATACGCTTATATAAATTTATAATAACATTAATAATATTTCTGATCGTATTTTATAATATAATAATCTCAAGAATATGCAAATGACCTGCAGGTGATGTCGTCAAGGTAACATAGTTACTAAGCACAAAGCCGACGCTGTTTGAAGCGTTGATGTAAGCTCTGTAAACGCTGAAAGGCAAAAGGTCATCCACGGTAACCCACGACCCTGAGATTAAGGTCGAGTTAGTTGAGAAGAGGCTTTTTGTTGTTGACAATTTTCTGAAGTCTAAAAACGTCGAGTATCATTTTAATTTCAATAAATCGATATTATTACTAATTCTGAGTTGATGTAAATATTGAAAATTGTTGATGTTAATTAAAATAAATTATCATAATAAACAGTTCATCTTAGTAGATATTCAAGTGATCAATCAATTTGTTTTTTACCGAATGATGAAAAAGAATCCACATTTTCTAGTTCATAAAAAGGTCCATCAACCATCAGACAATAGGTGACCAGAGAATTAGGTCGCTGGACGGGATTCCATTTTGCCCTGGCATTTTTCGAAACCAACTTCAAACTTAGAATCTTTCTTGTGACATCATCAGCATTATATCCAGTTTTATCAATGATGTTGTTATCGATGATTTCTTCAATTATCAAATCAATTGTTCCTTCGGGTGGAGCTTCTAGGGTGAAGGCCATGACTTCTGAACTTTGACTGCAACCTTTTACGGTACATGCCTTTGTTAAGAAGGTGTACTGACTCCATGGCTGCAAGTCTTTGACCAATCGATAACCGGGGCTGGACACGTTGTCTAGTTGGAAGCCGTCTTGAAAGATGAGATAGTTTTGTATGACCCCTGGGATTAGTAATAATACATTTAAGCAAACTTTAAATTTTATTAATAATAATTTTAAATAAATAATAAATATTTAAGTGATTCTTTAAAAATCAAATTTCAAATTAAGACAACAAAAACCATTGGGCTTTCCAGGAGCAAGCCAGGATACGTTGAGCTGAGTGGCTCCCGTTGCTATGACAACGGGCGGTGGCACATCCTCAGGTATTCCTTCTGGCATCTTCAGAGACGAGGTTTTGCTTCTGGTGCAACCAGCATCAGTGCAAGCCTAAATGAATGTGTAGTGAAAAAGGTGTATCCTTGCTTTTGAAATGAACGAAGTAGACAAAATAAATACTATTATAAAATTAACATTAATTTATTCATATTTAATAAAATTGTTAATTTAAAAAAAAATCAATCAATATCACTCACGGACACAGAAATAAAATAGGTCACATCCGGGGTTAAGTCGCCTAGGTAGGTCGTAGTGATCATGGAATCCGAACTATTATAGGCCACTGTGCCTGGAGCATCAATGTTCTGGGACCAATGAATGAGGTAGAATCTCAGGATGCCGTTTGGTTGGCTCGGTCTCATCCAATCAACTCTTATCTTTCTCGCATCTACAAATAGATTTGTAGAAAATTATGCAGTTATGTTAAAATGGTTACAGTGTTACAATTATACTTATTTGTCAACGTACTTACCAATTAGAGTGATGCTGGGTGATTCAACGCTCGTAGGTGGCATTTGTGACGTCATGAGTTGCACGTCATCACTCGTTGTGCACCTGACTGTGTTGCACACCATGAGATTGAACAGGTAAGAAGTGAACACCTGGATGATCAAGTCAATTGTTCATATTTATTTTATTTTATTTTATTTTATATAATTATACTTAATATGATATTATATTTTTGAATAACATTTAATAATAAACTACCGATAAATCAGTAGCATTGAAACTGGTGAGGAGTCCCGAATAGACCAGGATGCCTCTCATGTTCAGACTGAAGCCTACCATCTCCCCATTGATGCGACCGGGGTTGAACCACCCAACAACGATATGAGTGGGGCCACTGCTCAGAACAAATGGAGGTCGAATGTCCAATGGTGCTGTTGATTACATAATAGATTTTTATAATTTTTTAATTATTAAAGCGGTTAGTTTTATATTTAATCGGTTTAGTATTTGTCTAAAATATTACTGAGTACTGTTAATATTAAATGGCCTCATTAATGTTCATAAATCGTCAAGCCTCACCATCGGGATCAGTTTCGACTAGGGTTCCGTTGCTTTCAGTGCAACCCCCTCTTGTACAGGCCACCAAACGCACCTCGTACTTTGTGTATGGAAGGGCAAAGGTCAGCAGGGCTATAAAAACACGTTCTATGACTAATAATTACTCAATGCATTAAAGTATGATTAACTGATGCCACACTGATATTGAACAAGAAACATATTTTTGTTGCTTCAATGATAACATGAAGTTTCAATGCTGAAACATATTAGCAACATAAAAATAAATAATAAATATTTAATTTAAAATTATGAAAATCAAAATCCAACTTTCAAATGTGTTGCTGTCCACCATTGTTTCATTGTTGAAGCATGGGTCTTGGAGAATCACTGATGAATTGTTGTTGTTGTTGTTGTAACACTCCAGTTTTACAAGGAAATTGATGATTAATCCCGTATAGGAAGAGGGATCAAGGGCAGCCCAGGTGACCCAAAGTTGACCCATGCTAAGTTTTTCGACCTTAGGGGTTGGAACTTGCAATGGTGCTGTACAAAATATTTGTTTATTTACTTTATGTACCAATAAGCACTTAGCTGATATTAATATGTTTTCAGTAACATTTTCAAAATTCAATCTATAAATAGCATTTTAAATTTCAGCCAATCGGAGTGAGAGATTATTAGCCATTTAATAAAAGACCTCCTGCTAGAGTTCTGCTGAGAGTCCATTGGCTTCTCGTTTTTCCTGCTGCATTGTAAGCCTCGACGCTGTACATGTATTCTGGAAATATTATTATTGACATTTATTATTATTACAAACATTAATTTTGACGAAATTGTTTACTACTATGTTTTGAGAGAATGGCTTATTAGTTACGTTATTCAAAACTTTGTGCAGATAAGACCATGACGTCATCAATATAAATAAGTAGTCAGACAATTAGAATGAAGCAAGTCCAAATCATCTCAGTTACGCAAAGGACTATAATCAAATAAATAAATAAATAAATAGAATGAAGCACATTACCTGTAAATTTGTCCAAACCCTCATCAGTGAATGAGAAAGAATTTGATCCGTTGAAAACAATCTTGAACCTGTCCTTGTCTGACTGACAATCTAAGTTACCACGAGATGGATTAGATGATGATGATGAAGAGGAGGATGGACATCCCGTCATGTCAATGTCGAGGGCATCGACCACTTGTCCCACTTTAAGGATTTGACCGGAAGCGATTCTCAGGGTTGGATCAATACAGCCGGAGAAATCTAAAAAATTAGAAAAAAATAAACTTATAAATTTGGTTATTTCATAACAAAATATTATCTATTATAAAAATTCATTTATTTTTTAAATATTAAATTTAGAAATGAGTTTAGTTTTTATTGTAGTGTTAAACACCTAGCCAGAAAACAAATCAGCGTTCATATTTTAGAGTTTAGTGATAAAATCAAAAGTGAAACTTCCTTACGATAATCCAAGAGCCATCGGAGTCTGCTATTTTGAAGAAACTGTAGAACATCAGGGCTGTTGGAAATTCCACCGATGTGGAGATAGGACGACAAAACGAAGCCAGCTCTGGAATTCCCGTCGTTAACAATTTGTTGAATGTATTTGTTGCCGTCCACATTTAGCTCCATAAACCTTTAAATAACTTAAATAGGTCAGAAAAGCGTCCAATCATGTAAAAGGTGGTTTTTTAACCAATGAGGTTTAAGTACTACCCTGACGGGAGGTCGAGGACGAGTCTGATTGGATGAGATTTTCCATCACACAGTGAAGAGACGTTATAAGCGTAATTGGTCATTACTCCATTGATAGACAAGTTCCAGTTCAGAGATCCCTCCCACATGTAAACAGCGTAATATGATCCTATAGCTCCATAAGCAAACAATATGACCCCGTTTGTTGATTGGCTCTTGAAAATGAAAAACACGTCCGTAAGGCTCCTTCCATCCAATGAATCAATGCGCATAGTCAGGTGCCCTAAATAGAAATATTAACATTGCTGTGAATTTAATAACTATTACTAGTTATATTTAATAAAAAACTTTCAATATAGTTGAATTACTTAATCTTAATGTAATTAACCTGTTCCAAGAAATCTTATTCCTGATTGTTGATTGGTATTGCAGCCCATCCATATGGGCGTGTTGCCCTTTGATTGATCAACTTTCTGCCAATCAACTGGTTCCCATATTTCTCCCAATGGAGCACCTTGAATCATTACCGATAAATTGGCGAGACATCCGTAGAAATTTTTAAATTTAAAATTCTGCAAATAATTCAAAATAAAGCTGTTGTTAATATTGTCAACTTTGAAATGAGGTGAACAAAAATTAATTGACCTGCAGATTTGAAAAATTAGATATAAAGAAGTCATTTGGCACTCCACCCACGTACATGCCAGAATTCAGACCAATCATGTTATTCGAGCAGCTGCCATTGGTAGTTGCTGCATCCAATGAAATGACGATGCGAACAATACAAAATAAACAAGGATATTCTTATTAACGCGTTAAACTTCTTACTTAGTTCACCTTGGTTGACCTGGATTGAAGCGTAATTTCCTTGTCTCAGAATAACTACTGATTGCCAATTATTCAGATCCAAGGGACCATCACTCCACCTCAGCAAAGTGGGACATTCTAATTGTTGTTATAAAATAACTATTTATAATATTACCTTTTTTTTTAAATTTTAATTTTTAGATGAAATCCAAATATTTTATGAGTATTCTCTGATTAAATAAAGTTCATTTTATATTTCGACTCTGACCTTGAGTATTAAAAGCAAATGTCAGTCCACCATTTTCCAGGTAAACAGCCAAATATTCACTTTGACTGGCTGGCGTGGCAGCCAATAAAATGAGTCCGTCTGTTGCGGTTGACCTAAAGGCGAACTTGAATCCTAAAATTAGCAATGCGATCATTAGCTTATTAGGTCATAATAATTTTGATAAAGTATAATAATAATTAATAGATTTTAACATAATTAATGCAAATGTTTTAATTCAAACAATAACGACAAACCTGTATAATAAGCATCTTGAGGCAGAGTATATGCAGGGAACTTGTAATACCCCACTCCATTGAATGGTACGATCCTTTTCCCGCTCTCAACAGGCTCGGGCGGTCTGTTGAAGGAGGGATCGTTGCGTACGATGACGTAAGAGGGGTCAGGACCATTCAGGACCTTGGGGGATGCCCAGGATATCAAAAAGGATGTTGAATTGTGGGGCATCACTACTGGAGCTGAAGGCTCACCCGGAGCTATTGCGGGGATAATAATGTTGGCGGTTCTTATTAATAGATACTATTTGAAAAATACGCTATTATTGCTAATACACTACAAACTTTGATAATTATATTAATAATTTCATTACTCGAACAGATTATTTCAAAGTGTGACGTTATAATATCTAGTATGTGTAATATGGTATTAAAACATTAACTGATCCATACCTGACAACAGAACTGTTGCTAGGACAATGGAACTATTTTTACAGGCGACAGAATTGCAGGCGGTGATGAGGACTGATATGTTCGTGAAGGACGGAAGGCTTCCTATGACATGGGATGAAGTGTTGGCATCGACGTCTTGGCACTGATGATTATGTTTAACATTAATTTGGTAAATATATAATTAGATAATTATTTTTAAATTTTATATGCTAAATTATAGTTTTGTAATTTATTTTATTAATTTATATGCATGAATCAGCCATCGACATTGGTCCGACCTTCCATGACTCGGATTCATTGTTACCAATTGCAAAGCAGACAGCATATGACGTCACTATTCCGTCCATCCTCGAATTTCTATTGGACCATGAAACCCTCACGGCTGAACTATTTATAGAAGTTACGTTCGGAGGTGCGACAAAAGCGGGAGCTGAGGTAGCAGAAACAAAAAATGTTTTTGAACATTTAAGCATTTAAATAAAAATAAAAAATATTTGTGTACATTTAAGCATTTAAATAAAGTAATTTATTAAGGTTACCCGCTTCTCCTGTAGAGTTCCCAGCCCATGAACTTTCCGTTTTTCCTCTGGAGTTTTCACTGATGACCTTGAACTCATAATAAGTGAAAGGTATGAGCTTGAAAGCCACGTAGCTTGTCACTGGAGGGGCTAGAGAGCTGAGAGATTGTCTCAAAGGATTGTATTGGCCGAAGGGTTGAAAAACCAAAGTTGATTGATTAAAATTGCCACCATCCAACTGTTTTCTCATCCAAAGCTGGTAAGAAATTATGATTCCTAAAAGGGAAAAATAAAATCTTACAAATTAGTTTGTCAAGATTCACTAAATATTTTTATTATTGCACATAATAAAGTAATGTAAGATAAACCGTTTGGCTGTTTAGGAGGAGACCATGTTACAAGCAGAGAGGAAGAGTTTATTGGCTGGACGATTGGAGGGCTTTGATTGGCTGGAGCATCTTCCGATGTAATGGTCGACACTGATTCGCTAGTCAGACATCCAATCACAGTACAACATTGCAGATCAAAGGTCACATTAGAATAAGGGGTCAAATAGTCTATTATGGCTTGAAGGGCTAGGCCTCGAAATCTGTTTTCAAAAAAAAATGCTAATAAAAAAAAATCATGCTTACTGTTAAAATTAAAAAGTAAAACATTTACCTTATGGCGTACGGCATCGATTCATTTATCATTCGAATCCTCTCGTTGAAGCCACTGAACTGCCGCACCACGAACTTCATTACCACTCCGTTGCTGAAAGAGGGAGCCTTCCAGAAGAGCTTGACCTGTCTCGAGAGAGTCTCGATGATCTTGAAATCAAGCGAGCCCTCGGGAATGTCTTGGAGTGTTTCAAAAGTCACAGGGGGAGATTGGGTCGAGCCAAAGTCATTTCGGACCACAAGGAGGTACGTATACCTCGTGTAGGGTGTTAAGGTCGTGTCATTGTACTCGGTGACTGAGGATGATAAATATTAGTAATTTATTTTTGTTTGTTTTAAAATTAGATTATTTCATTTTATTACTATTAAATAAGACCTACCCCGAAAATAAGCCCTAGCATGGTTTTTCAAGATGCTCCTAATATAAGCCCTACCCCGAAAATAAGCCCTAGTTAAGATAGTCAATCGGCATTTATGGTCGGACCATGGGTCTGTGCAATACAATAATATGCTGCGTTATAAGCTATTAATATAAGATCAGTAAAGTTTTAGTGAAATATTAATATAATAAAGTAACGATAATGACAAGTATAATTACTATGAGTATTTGTAAAAATATAAGGAGATACTTTAAACAGACTTTAAACCAGTCAGAACACAGTTACATCGGGTTGTGTTTAAGAATTTTTTTATTTTATTTATTTATTTATTCACTCTAGGTCAAAGGACTTTTAACCGCTCACATGACCAAGCAACAAAATGTAAACAAAAAATATCCGAGCAACCACAAAAATGCACTCAAAAAGGCTCAAAAATTAATTTGACTTAAGAATGCAGTCATTTTAAAGCTCCTTAAATCTGAGATATTGGTTAAAATTTAGTTGTCGAATTGCTGAGTTGAAACGAGTTAGAGTTGCCGTTTACAATATCAGCCGATAAGGAGTCCCAAGGTTTTACGACACGGCTGCAAAAAAAAGTGTTTTGAGGTCTCACATCGGAATTTGCTGGTTGTCAATTTTTGGGTTCTGGAATAATTTGAGCTGATGAGAGATATTGCGGCGTAAGTAAGGTGATTTTTGATCTTGAAGCAGAGAGTGAGGTCAGCCAGCAATCGACGTTTTTCTAAGAAATGTAGTTTGAACAGTTTCAATCTTTGCATATAGGGATGAGGGGCCAGAGTGGGGATGGCCTTGATAAAACTTCTTCTGCAGCCAATCAGCGAGAGAATCTGGCATTTGCCAGGAGCAAGTTGTGACTGTCATTTTTCACTCCAATCTGCTATCCTGTCAAGAAAATATTGTAACTGGGATGGAGACTTGTTATAGAGCTTCACATCATCTGCAAAGCAAATAGTTACTTATTACTCCGCCTTGGAGCTCCGACAGGGATCCTCAGAGGAGTTTCCCCCGTCTTCAAACGTTTCGGCCCTTTGTATCTCCTTACGTTTTCGGGGGGGGGTGGGCCGCATCCGGTGATCAGCCGGATGTCCCTGTCGGTTTGGTCTATCTGGACCCAACTGTTACCGCCGGCTATGAGAGGCACTCATCGGCCTTGTTATGCCGGTCACTGCCGTCTTGGACTGGAGCGACTGCGAAAGCTCTCAATGGCTTCTTCATGTCGCATATAACCTGTTTATCACCTGCAAACTTCGACTATGCGAGGCTCTCTTTGGCCTTATTATGTCGATCGCCTCCACCCCAGTTTGCCTACAGCGGTCATGAAAGCTCTCAGTGGCTTCTTCACACCGTCTTAATATATGCAAACTGGGCCTTATAATTTCTTTGTAGCGGCGGCCGGAGATAGACAAATAGTGTCTTAGTACGCAAAGGTGCTGGCTAGGTCATCTATGAAGAGTAGAAATAAGGTTGGCCCTAGAACATTGCCCTGAGGGATTCCACTTGTGACAGAAACTTCATCAGAGATAAAGTCATTAATGTTGACTCTTTGTGACCTCAACTTGAGATAGTCCCTAAGCCAACCTTTTGTCACTAAAGCCATAGATAAATATCTTGTTCATTAGTTTAAGGTGCGAGACAGAGTCTTACGAAAATCCAAATAGATGATGTCTAAGTTTTGCTTGTTCTGCAAGGCATCAGCCCATTGTGCATTCGAGGATGTTAGTAATGGTTGATCGAGCTGGAATAAAACCATGCTGGTTTCACTCAATTAGGTTGTGGTGTAACAAGTACTGGGAATTTATTGCTTATTCTTTCCATGGCTCTGTAGCAAGTTGATGTAATTGATATTGGTCTATAGTTTTCAGGAGATGCGGTGGAACCTTTCTTGTAAATGGGTATCACTAAGGCAATTTTCCATTACAAAGGAATTTTTGATTCTTGAAGGATACGTCAAGTAAGAGGGATTGTGGAGTGGCTTGCGACGAAAATGAGTTGTTTTTTAGAAACAAGTTTGGGATATCATCAGGTCCTGCTGATAGTTTGAGGCAGGAAGGGTCATGAAGACAATATCTCGGTGTGAACTTTATGTTTGGCATCTCCGTAGATGTTTTTGAGGAATTAACAGGGTTGTTGCCATCATCCTTTGTGAAAACTGATGAGAAGTAGTTATTGAAAGTGTTCGTAATTTCCAACGGTTCTCGTGTCGTTTAATCTTCTTAATTCATTATTAAGCAGCATGCCTGGTCCTCTCCCGCCTTGACTACTGCAACTCCCTCCTGTATGGCGCTCCAGCCTCTCTTACCCTCTCCTTTCAGCGCATTCAAAACAAGTTAGCCAAACTTGTTCTTCTTAATCCCTATCTCACCAGCTCCGAGGCCCTGACACAACTGCATTGGCTACCCATCCATCTTCGCATCATCTACAAAATATCTCTGCTCACTTATCGAACATTAACCACATTCAACCCCCCTTATCTCCATCATCTCATTCGCCACCGTCACATCCCCGATCACCTCCGCTCATCTTCTATAATTCATCTCCATCAACCTGTCCACATATCATCCATCGTCAACCGAGGCTTCTCTCATGCCTCGCCCGCCGTCTGGAATAGCCTGCCCCCCATCATCCGGTCTCAGCCCACGCTCGAGCTCTTCAAGCGCCAGCTGAAGACCCATCTCTTCAAAAAGTTCCTTGAAGAATCAAGGCGCCTCTGACGCTACGCACAAGGCGCCATAGAAATAAACTACTATTATTATTATTATTATTATTAACGTAATTCAGTGCGTCGTATATGTAACATATTTATCATTAATAGCTATTTCGACATGACCTTATTTTGACAAGATGAGTGCAAAAAGAAAAAGCTATTCCATCGAATAAGAGAAAGGAATTATGGAAGACGCAAGACGATAATCTTACATTTTTCTGTAAAGAAAATAAGTTAGATATCAGAATGATCCGCACATTTAGTGATGACCTCAATTAACAAGTGGACGAGGAAAGAGCTGAAAAGTACAAATATGGATCAGAAACTATCTTATCTATAAAACCTATCTTAACTATAAAGCCTAACTTGCGTGAGGTTGTGAGTTGGGTTAAGAATTCAATGTGTAAAATCACTGACAGTTGTGTTACCAATCAGGGTACATGTGACAAGGTACATGAACAAGAAATAAACGTTTAACCATGAGAGATTGAGACCAATGGTTCTGTGGGAAATAGATTCGCAAGAAATTCAGGCAGTAATTCGGATTTTGGAGATTTATAATGATGCTCAACAAGAAGTTGATATGAACGTATTTGACTAATGTAAAAAAAATAATATAACCGAGGGGTTTTCTAACATTCTTGTAAAATAATAATTTTTTAAATAAATGATTATAACCATACTCCTTGCCTCTTGTAGCTTAATAATTTGTATAACTTGAAAAAATGTTCTGTGGGTTGTTGATTATGAAAATATAAAACACTCAAGAAAATAAGCCCTAGCTCGTCTTTTGGAGCAAAAATATAAAACATTGTTTTATTTTCGAGAAAACACGGTATTAATTTTTATATTATTATAAGCGTATAACATTAAGGCCAACCATTGAACGAAGCATTGTAGACTGATATCCTGTTTCTCAGTATGGTGTATCCCTCAATCACCCCGTTCGGTTGTGAAGGAGGATCCCACGAAAGAAGGATGAACTTTGACTTTAGCTCTTTGGCAACCACTGGTGTGACCCCGCCCGGTGCTATTTCAATTACTTATTTAGTAAGTAAATTATTAATAATAACAACAATAATATAAATTAATTAGGTAATATAATATTAATTTACGAAACTTTATAGAAAGCAATAACCTTTACTGCATCCGTACGCATTGGACATATTCATATTTGAAGTACCAAGAACGCAGAGGTTGCACTGTCTTGAAGTTGTAAACTGTTTACAATTACATTGACCTGTTACAGGGTCACACTCCATTCCAATACTTCCAGATGGATTACAATCACAACTCTGACATCTGTTGGGCAGACATTAATAACTTGTCGATTGTCGCATATTTTAAAAATTAACTTATTCAAAATAATATAGGACAGTACTAGAAAATCAGTTATCAATGCTTACATGGAATACATTTGGAGGTATTAGCATGTTTACCTGCCAAGCTGGGAGTCGAACCTCCAATAAGATGGCTGACATCTATCGCAACTCGGCCCTCCTACCCCAGAACCACCGGCCTTGCACTGGCACTGCCCTGTATAAGGGTCACATGGTGAATTGTAAATCGAACCGACGTCGTTGCAAACGCATGGAGTGCAGTTGCCGGAACTATCTGCATAGTAACCTGAAATAGGATTTATTGATGGATTTGATTGATTGCTGTACTGATGCATTGAACCACTGTAATCACAACTTCTCTAGCACTAACCGACGAGGCAAGTATCGCATTTTGGGCCTGTCCTGTTTGGCTTGCAAGAGCAGTGTCCAGTTTCTGGATCGCATGATAAAGTCCCTTTGATATCACAGGAGCAAGGCACGCATGTCAGTGTTTTGCCGTCGGCAGCCGAAGAGTTGAAGTAGCCCTGTTTGCAGTTACTACAAGTATTTCCTTCGACGCCAGGGCGGCACTTGCAGATACCTGTGATGACGTCACAGATGCTTTCCAAACTGGCCACGCCCCTGAGGTCGCAGGTGCACGGTTTGCATCCAGTGTTTGCTGGGGAAGAATCAAAGCGTTTTCGTGAAGAAAAATTTAAAACTTTATAATTGATTTTAATTGTTGCTATTGTAATAATTATACATGATTAACCAATAGATTAAGGTATTATATGCAGTACATGTAGATACTTACATAATATAATAACGTATTGTAAGCACTTACTAAGGTTGAAATAATTTTCCATGCAAGTGTTGCACTGACTACCGATGACGTTAGGTTGGCAGACGCATGCACCGGTTACCTTGTTGCAGATGGAACCCGGTATCGAACCTCGAGCGTCGCAGTTGCACGGCCTACAACTGCCAATCTAATTTCGAAAAAAAAATTAAATATGATTTATAATATAATATGATATGAATCGTTCTAATTACATCTTACAAATATTATGAAATATAAAAACTAGAAAGAATTACTAGTTGCAAAAATAATTGCATTGTTTTCTTGTTAAGGCTCAAAATTATGTAATAATTTTAATTAAAATAATCGATAAAACACTATCCAAAAATTACTATAAATCTAGTTAATAAATATTAAATATCAACAGTTAAAAACAGCCGTTTCAATTCGTCATGATCGCACCTGCAAGGTAGGCAACAGGTAGTAGTTGTCGATGCAGGTGTCGCAAGTGAATCCAGAAAAGTTTTCTCTGCATTGGCATTGACCTATGGCTTGATCACAGCCGGGACCGAGTGACCTTTGAGCGTTGCAATTGCAAGGTCGACACCCTTTTGGGTCATTTGCATCGAGGCCGTAGAATCCCAGTTTGCAACGGTCGCATTTTAACCCTAGAAACAGGCATTTCATCGATATTAATTCGTAAGTGCACATCGGCTCATTCAAATTACTCACCTTCTGCATAGATCTTGCAAGGGCATTGGCCTTGCTCTCCCAGACACTGGGGCAATGTTTGTGAGGGTAGCCCTGATGTGCCAGCGGTATTACAATTGCAGCTCTCACAACCTACTGGATTGGATGTTTGAAGATTGAAATAACCAGCTTTACATTTGTCGCACTGACGACCTTCAACATTTTCTTTGCACAAGCATTGTCCGCCTACCTGTTGGTAATCAGTTAACTTTTTAATTTAATAATATTAAATTTAAATTTTTGGTGCCTCTTAAATAAAAATTGAATTATAGTTATTATATTAAATGTTGCCTTACTTTATTACAACTTCCATTAGATGTAGAACCAATTTTACTGCAGTTGCAAGGTTGACAGACATCTTTAGCAGCAAGACTAATTCCTTCTGGCCTATAGAAATCCCATCTGCATGATTGACAGTTATTCCCTTCTGTGTTGTCTTGACAATCGGCGCATACCCCTCCTCCACCTAACTCGTTATTGGTCGGGAATGGATCTGCGCTTGGAGTGTACGAACATGATTGGCTGTGATTGTTGCAATCACAGGGCTGGCAAGGATCGCCCGGGGTGAAAGGCTTGTTGTTGTACATCGGTTTACATCTCTGACACTAAATTGGTTGTTAAATATGTACAGTTATGAATACGTTTTAACTTTTGAATTCAGTTTTCATTCTAAAAAAAATTTTAACCATTACCTTATCGCCTTCAGTGCTAGATGATTCAAGGCAAGAGCAAACGTATGGCAGAGACGTCACATTGCATGAAGAAGCGTGCCCGCGGCAATCACACCTGGAATGTCAGGGTCATTTTATTAAAGTAATCTTACACTTTATTTTTTTTTTTTTTTTTTTACTATAATCAGAAATATTTAATATAATAGTACTTTCACTTACCTGCCCATTACTTCAATTTCATTGATCCCAAAATAACTGTGTCTCAATGAAAGTCCAGGAAGGTGACCCGACATAGTTATTTTTACTCTCCATGCCCTCATGAACTTTGAAAGGTCAGGGTCCTGCTCCGGATTTTGGTAGCCAGGTCGATCAGGGTTCAAAAGGTTAAAGGTTACAGACCCTCCACTCAAAAAGGGCATCCCTGGACTAAAGTTTAATATGAGTCGTTAAAGTAACAACTACGTATCACCGAATTCAAATTTATTATAAATAAACAGTTTTACGTTACTTGTCTAATGGCAGGCAATTTACTGAGCTCGAATTGGCTAATTGAGACTGGGGCGTGACGTTGAAGGACTTGTAGCAGTCTCTGGCATAATATTGCCATGCCTTAAACTCATCGCCTGATGATTTTTCGGCTTTCTCAATTGTTATCCAATCTGGAAGAGGGCTATAGAAAGAGATCTTGACGAAGAAAATCTAAGAAAATGGGACAATTTAAAATTTATAAAAATAAATATAATAAGCATTTATTTTAACTTGATTGCAAAATTAAGTGCATAAACTACTCTCTTCACCTCGAATTCATCTCCGAGGTCAAGCTCCATCGTTACACCCTCAACAGGATTGGTCAGAAAGTAAGTTGATTGGTCACCATCGTTTGCCATCTCGAGAGCGTGACTTGATTGGCTAACCCTCTGTACTGATTCTCCAATAGCAGAGGTGGGATCGTTTTCAAAACAATAGAGCCCTTGTTCTACGGGGTATTGCCCTGGACACAGACATTCTGATTGGACGCGTGCTCTCGGAACAGATCCAATAAAAACACCGACAATTTCTCTGATTTGTCAACAAATGGCAGCATTCATACGATGAAATACAAAATAAAACTTAGCATAAACGGATATAAATAATGTTTATGTTATATAAATAAGTCCTACAATGTTAATAATGAACAGACCAAAATAAAATAATAATAATAATAGTAGGAAAGAACTAGTTGCCTATGGGAAGCAGATGGTAATTTTATTAGTGATAAATTATTAATTATATATTTATAATATTTATTAATTGCGAAGTCACCTGTTGTTGAGTGTCGCGTTGTAATACCTCAAGTCCTGCATCCGACCAATGTACTGCTCTCCACCTGTGTTGCAATTAATAAATTAATTACAATTATTATTATTACTAATATTATTAAATTATTATTGATGTTATCATTAATAACATTGTTTATAATAAATAGTTTCGCTATCTTAAATACGGTTGTTATTGCTGTTACGTTGTAAGGACTCTCATTGATTTTATTCGACCTGGTTTCATGACTCACATCGTTTATCAACCTTTCGCCGTACGTATAATTCACTTATCGTCACAATTTGCGACGCATTTGTGTAATGCATTTTGTACGACTCATTGTCAACCTTGCACCAATTCATCATGCACTTCTCAAACCTTATTCGCTGTTGAAATGGTAATTGCATAAATCCCCCATCACCTGTAAAATTCTGACCAATCTTGAATGATGTTGTTTCACCTTGACCATCACTTTTCAAGGCACTCTTCAACCTCCAGCTCATAACTGGATTCTGATTGGTGGAATTGACGAAGATGCTCACTCTGTCCTGGTAAACCTGGAAATATACTGGTTACAGTAGAGGTAATATTTACAGGTAGGCAATATTGCTTAATATACTTAATGATACAACTACACTCAGCCCAATATACATACATATAGGAAGTACCCATCTTTTGACGATAACTCAACTAATACGCCACGAAATTTTTTAAAATTTTATTATGTTATGTAAATAGTGCTTTCAAAAATTTTAATCAAAATTCGTGAAGTATTATTATCAAACTTAATAAAAAATCCCCAAAATGTGTTTTTGCTGTGCCCAAAAAATAGGGAGTATACGTCAAATGTCAATTACAACAATAAAAGTTAAACACAAAAAGTTGTTTAATATAAAATTATGTTTCCTATTTTTTCTATTATTTCAAAACATCTTTTCTCCATCGACAAAATTAATTTTTTTTAAAGACTGTTTCCAGCTGATTTTAGGCAGTTCTGATGGCATCTTCCAACTCTGATTTAGAGCTAAATTGTCTTCCATATTTGTAAAAAAGTTAAAAACTTTTTTTTTAATAACACTGTTTTGGCCCACTGAACTCTGGCAACTTTGTGATGTTCTTGCTAAGCTGGAACTGCCAATATTTTTTCATATCTCTATGCAGTCTCTTCGCTGGGATAGATAATTTCTTCTTTCTTCCTGGAGATTTTTTGAGTATTTCCATATTTTTCAGGAGTATTCACGTAATTAAAAGTAATGTGTACCTGTTGACCTCTTTAGCAACCCTTGATCTTGAATATTTGGCTTTCCTAAAGAACTCAATCTTCCTTCTCATTTTCGGACAAAGGCTTACCTCCACCCATCACTAAACTATCGATAATAAACTAAAAGAAGTTTTTAAAAGTATCCTGCTTACATGCCATTTTGAAGTTCGTTTGCACATTGTTAATTTGCTCCTAAGCAAACTTTTTTCTATCGTTTTTGGGCGGCCCAAAAACATATTTTTGCGTAATTTACAAGTTTTAACTGATCTAGGAATTTCAAATTTAACAAGGTGTTTTATACATGATAAGGTGGTGTAATGTCAAAATTTGAATAAATTTCGTTGTTTGATGTTCGAGAATTTTGCCCTTTCTATATATATTGGGCGGAGTGTATACTAAGCTACTCATCATGATACTAGTTACATTAGTAATTAAAAAAAATAATTAGATGAATTTTAAAGATACAATAATAACGTATAAACATGTACTTTATTACCAATCGTTGAAGACAAACCTTCCTTTCGTGGAAACATATAAAATCATTGATTGAATAAATAATGAGCAAGTCTTGGCAAATGAAAACGAAATGAAGCATGTTGATAGTGATGATGATGATGATGACGACGACGGGGGCGACGATGATGACGATGACTAAAAATATTATTTTTTTAAAGATAATAAAATTATGACAATAACTCTTTACACACTAGTAATAATCAGACTTACCTGCACAGCCACAAAACTCCAGGTGTTGAGTGGAAGTCTAACAGATGTACTCTCCTCAAGGATACCTGACGATTGAAACGCAACACTGAATCCTTGAGAACCCACAAGAAGTTTGAAGATTGATCTTTGAGATCCATCGCTCCTTGTTGAGTATTTCTCTATCACTGTTCTGAAGTCAATAACATATTTATAATGTATTAATAATATTAACATTATGTTAATTATATCAATTATTATTGTTATTTATGAGTAATTATATTTATAACAAAGCATATAAAGGCACTTATGTAATGGCATTATATAAATACAGTAACCTATTTTTAATAAATAATAACTTATTTATTACGTTCATTTCAGAAATTGAAACAAGTTTAAATACCCTCGACCGGATGTTACTGAAGGCCACAGCCATGCCGTTAAGGTCATGCTGCCATTCAAACCCTGTCTCTGATTGGTTGACTCTAATGGGGTCACGTAGCACTGTGATCCGAGGTCGAGAAACGTGACGCTTGATTGGCTAGCATTCGTTGGGGCCACGTTAACTGGGTCAGTTCGAACGCAATAGCCGTCTATGCCGAGTGCGCCTTGAAGAAGGTGTAAAGGGGATGGGGTGGAAGACCTGATTATGATTTTATAGGTATTATTATTATTAATGTTATTTACGATTATGATGACTATTATTTTAACTTAATTGTTATTCATTGTTATTATTATTATTATTGTTGTTTTTCTATAATTGTCAACATCGTTTTACCGATAGCATTCAAAAAATACATTTCTATATATCGCCGACATCATCGTCATACTCATCATCAGCATCATTATTGGCATTCTCACCATCATCGCCATAGTCATCACCGCCAGCATCATCCTCGACATCATCAGGTGATTAAGTTACGTTTACCTCCAAGGGCACAAGGCACTACAGGTGTCCTGAATGCAATTGGACAGTGAGTCCTGGCTATCAGTACTCTGGCAGTATACGGTGGGTATTTGTGCCCCGCACGTGACATCAGAAGGGAGGACTGTGATTGGTCGATTCATTGCCAAATTAGATAGAGGGATAGAGTTTGATAATGATTCTGCAGCTTCAACCATGTTGTGACTTAGTGGGGTTGTGATGGTGATGATGATGATGGCGGTAAGAGTAGTGGTGATGAAATGCTGGATGGATGAGGTTAAATCCATCAGTTGTTCCATACGTGATGATGATTTTGATGACCTCATCCTCCCACAGAAGTATCCTTAAAAAGTACACGACATATTTATTCTCGCTATAGTTTTCGTTACTTTCATCATCATCATCATCATCATTATCACCACAACCACCAAAATCATCATCGTCATCATCATCATCATCATTATTGTTATCATCATCGCCATCACTTACCTTCTTTCCAATTCATCTATGTAGCTTCAGTTAATCCAATTCAAAAATGAACTCGCAACGATTTAACAGTTAAAAGAAACACAAACGAAGTTCACATCCTCTTGTCGTAATTCACTTTTAAACTTTTAAGCTTTTCAATCGCACCATCCGAGTTGAAATCTTTAAAGATGCAACTTCGGTTTCAACGACAACGAAATAAATGTCAAAAATAATACACAAATTACTGAATAAATTGTTGAAGAAAGTTGTTCAGCAGTTCACGAACATCCATAATAACAACATCATTGAATGGCTGATGTTGATGGTGGCCAGGTGGGTTGACGGTGATGAGGACGTCGAAGATGACGATGATGATGATGATGATGCACTGTAGACAGATGGGTGACTGTTCCACGTGTTACATGAACAGAACAAAAATGGATATTTAATATTGGCATAACGAGGCTTTATAACTTTCACTTATAATCTTCTACCAATGAAATAATACGCAACTGCAAGTTGCATGCACGCGAGTGTGTAATTAAGCAGATATGCTAGTATTACTTAAAAATTTATCACGGGTAGATAATGATAGACAGGATGCAACGCAGGTAGAAGCAAGCGGTCATGCAAGGATGCCCACCGATACACACCAGCCGCTCTTAATCATCAGACAGGTGTTGCTGATGAATCAATGATGAACGGGAAGAAGAAAAGGTGGAAATTGAAAATTCAAACGAAAACAAAAAGTAAAATCGTTGAAATCGAGCAAATTGATAAGTTACTTGAATGATTAGCGTTTTATCAGTTTTATATCTGATTACAAGTACATTTTTATATCATAATATAATACAATAATTTATAAAGGGTAGGCCAGTAGCTATAATATTTATTGTGTAATATAATAACATGATAATGGTCATTCATCAGTTTTAATTTGATTCAGTTCATGTTTGAGTAAACAAGTTGTTGAATAAGTTAAGTTGAAATTATTACAAAACAATCAATAATTCTTCTTAAAATTTTCTTGCTTCCATAGAAACCACGTGTATTGATAAGACAGGCTTCTGCTGAAAGCGGGCATAAATTTCGGTTGAATGGTAACAGCTGTTAGAGAATAATATGAAATTATTAATAACTATTATTTAGTAATTATGTTATGAAATTACTAGTAAATATCTAATAGTTATATTATGATGTTATCAGTAGTTATTTAGATATTACATTAAAATAAATTACCAGTCATACTAAATCATCATAAAACAGTTTTTACCCATGATTGTGAAGGTTATTAATTACGTCAAATTATTTATTACTATAAGAAAAATTGTTGATCTTATTATTATAATAAATTATTAAACTCATTATTATTAATAATTTTTAAAGTCATTTATTATTAAACACATTATTAAGTGTCGTAATAATTATTTTATGAAACAACTAATGTAAATGTAATTCTTCATCAGTTCAGCAAACAGTTGACTACGATTTAGAAGAATTTCCAACAGCTTCTACAACCAGCTGATACTCGTAATAACTCCACCTTAATCAATCTATTCAACAAGTCAGTGAATTTAATTTGAACATCATATTTAACATAATTTCTTCATAATTATGAAGAAAAAAACCAATTGAGACACAAACGCAGCACCGTCGTTCACACGTTCAGAAGCAAACCATTTTGAAAATCGAGTAAAACGAATGCAGTCGCATGACACATAATCACACATGTTTCGGAAGATTTTGATGCAGAAGCAAATGGTTTGTCGACGTAGGATTCACGACAGATTGGTCACACTTGATCACGGGTAGCATTGGTGCTGTTGATGATTTGATTGGTTACATTAGAATTGTTGACAACTGGCTGTTGATGATTTGATTGGTCACATGAGAGACTTGAGAAAGTTTTGATTGTTGATGATTGAGGTCGTAGCAATCACAACCATGTAACCTGGTAGTCATTATTAAATCATTAATCATTAATTAAATTAAATCACAAACAATTCATGAATAAAACACTATAAAAAATTTTAATTCAAAAATATCTTAAAACCTCGTTGCTTAGCGAGGAACCTCAGAGCAGCAATTTCGGAATAAGTGCAACCTCCGAGAAAGTACACCATCACCACCTTTTGTGAGTACGACGGGGCTGTAAATGATCAATTGTGATAATGTGTAATCATCACCATAATCATCATCATCACCAACCCTCATTCTCCTTGAAAGACCTCGTCGACACATTCAACAATCGGAAAACTTCCTCCAGACCTTGGACACCTTCTTGAACCAGGATCTGTGGAAACCATCATCGCCGTCATCGTCATCGTTATCACAATCATCATCACTACAACCACAATCATTACCATCACCTGTTCAATGATCTTGCACATGAGAGGTGAGTAAGCACCGCTGAAGACGTACGACATGTCGTTCGGACTCTTAAGATTTATCAACTCTGGGGATCGAGGGATCTGAATAAATGAATAAATTATGCTATGCACTGAAAAATAATCATAATTTATGAATGATCATAAATATTCTTCAAAGTGAAGCATCAAACAGATACTCGGATGATGACAAAAAAGTATAATGTAACATGATAAACATATAATTGTATCAGACGATCATCATAATCAGTATCAATAATCAACATCACCATGGTGACGAACCAAATTCATCCTCCTCGCGACGGTCCTGTACGCTCCCTGAGGGTTGAAACTGACGACCCTGTTGATGATGTTCTGAGGAACTAATTCGGTCAGGAGACCAACTCTCTTCAGGTTCGAAATACTGGCCAGGTGTGGATAGCCGTAGCTCTGTATGCAAATTTTAAAAAAATATAAATTAATTGATAATGATAATAATAATAACAACAAGTTGATTAACAATAAATAATTATGATAATAATATAGTCGAACCCACTTATCTCAGCCTCGGTTAACTCGCCAACCCTATTAAGTTGATACCCAGATAAAGAAGGATGACATGATAAAGCAAATGTAAGAGAAGTCTGTCTCTGGTTCCTTGCTAAAGTCATTAAGTTGGCTGGATCGTTTCAAAAAGAGGCACAACATCGTCTTCAAAGCAATTTGTGGAGAAAGCACTGCGGTTCAACGGGAGCAAGTGGCTCAATGCTGAAATGCGCACAATTCGAGACACCATTAAGACTCGGATCATTTATTATGCTGTTGAAACTGAGGTGTTTTGGAAATGCTTTCCAGATAAGACTATGTTTCGTGGGGAGGATTGTCATAGTGGAAAAGAGTCGAAAGACCAGCTTATAGTTCTATTTGCAGCTAATATGAGTAGAAGCCAGAAGCTCTCATTCTATGTTGTAGGAAAATATAAAAACTGCAGATGCTTCAAGCAAACCAAAGTTCTCCCAAAAACAGATTGCGACGGCCATCCAATAGCCTAGATCACAGAATATCTATGCAAGGAATGGATGAAAAAGTGGGACAGGAAGTGTCTAAACATGAACAACTGTAGAACTCTGGATGTTACTGATCTGGGGGCAATTAAGATCTAGTACAAGTACGTTCTCATTTATTAACACACATCATGTTCGTATAAAAACTTTTGAGATCACATATATTGCTGCCATATTGATTTTCGATTATCTCGATCATAGGTTACCTCGACGCTTTTTGGCAAAACCTTCGACCGGCGACATAACCGGGTTCGACTGCAATGTCATCTGATGTCAATAAATACAGCTCTCATAATTATTTAATGCTCCTATTAAAACATACATCATGTTTCATTATCTCAAGCACCAATCACAAAATTAATATTCAACACCTTTCGATCGTCACCAACCTGTAGAAATTGGAGGACGAGGGACTCGTAGGTGGTAGTGGAAAGACCACCCTCGGTCACTGAGAGCAGGCAGAGAAGGTTCAAGCACTTGCACATGTCTGTCTGATTATGATTATGATGGTGGTGAAGATGACCATGATTGTGATAGTAAGCTTTGATAGTGATAATGAACAACAGGTTGTGATAATGATACTCAACAACAACAACCTGTCTGTTCATCATCTCCTCAAGATATGTGACACTGTCCTTTATGTCGATGCCCTCCAAAAGACCTGCAGTTTTGCAACAGACATTTTTTTAAATTAAATAATAATAATGATGATGATAATAATAATAATAATAATAATAATAATAATATTAATGATAAAGTTGATGATAATATGATAACGATGATGACAACAATAACAATAATAACAACAACAACGTTTGGTAAGAACTGACTGTGTTCGGCTCTGAGCAGAAGATCAATCTCTCCTTTTATTTTCTTCTTCGAGATGTATTCACTGGCTGCAACATCTGCAACGACGACGATTACGACTATGGACAGTATCTATAAATCGGTATGATAGTAATGATGATGACAATGATGGCCAATGCAGATGTTTGTTAAATATCTGTCTGTATTTATGATGAGTGAATGTTGTGAAGAAACAATGGTAAAGAAAGAAGCAACATCATCACCACTACCACCATCATCATCATCATCATCATCATCATCATCATCATCACCATCATTATCGTCATGACAACTGCCTACGTATGGACAGGGAGTTGTGTTGACTCATGAGTCCCTTAAGTTCGTTTTGAATGAACACCTTTGTACCGGGCAGGTCGAGGGTCTTTTGCTTCTAAGACATCAGTTTATATCATTACTAATCATTGAGCTATAATTAATATATAATAATGATTAATACTATTATAATTAAATATTCATGCTTCTAAGGCACCAATAAGGACACTATTATTACTATTATTTAATGTTATTGTTACTTAAAACCATCTCCATCATCATCACCTCATATCCCTGTCGAAGCTCCTTTGCTTTGCTACTGAGAAAAGTGGAGAGGTTTGAGAAGTGTCTGTCTCTAATCTCTTGGAACAACTGGATTTAATTATTATTATTTATAATATTAATATGACATCTATAAATAACTAATTATTAATATTAAGTAATTTACAATTACTAATTAACGATAATTATAACAATAATTACATCCATAATTAATGTTAAATGACATTAATAATTTATCATTATAATATATATAGATATATTATCTCATCATAATCATTAAGCAACTATTTCATTCCAACCTTATCCTTTGAACTGAGCAGTACTTTTGTTGACTTTTGCAGGTTGGTAACCTCGGGACCAAGCTGGACGTATCCTGATGATGATTGTGTTGTTGATAGTAGTGAGTGGAGTAATGATAATGATTGGATTGCTAATAATGATGATGTTGATAATGCTGCCAGCTCACCACAGTTGACGCCGAGCGTGTCGTCGATGAGGCCCTCGTAGGTCACCTGAGAGCAGAGCGGGGTCACGAGGTCAACGTCTGCATAAATTAGCACATTAATTAAGTACATATTTCTTAACCAGCCTAGCTAATCTGCTCACAGCAAATGCTCATTTGTCAAAATTAATTTATTAAACAACACATCCTTATCATCATCATCATCGTCGTCCTCACCTCTGTCCACCATAATGAGATGCGTGAAGTGACCGGCTTTCGACTTGTGATTGGAATGGGTGAGGTTAGACTTCGACCTCAACTTTGACCTTTCCTCTCTGAGATCCAACAGATTCTTGAGGTGATCAACTTTCTATGGAAACAAAAATATCAACAAATAACAAAATACAATAACTACCTTAATCAGAAATTTAAATAACCATGATTAATTAGTGCTACTAAATTATAATAATTAATTATGTAATTAAGCATTACAATAACATGAAAACGGCAAATTTATTCTAAGCCCAATGGATTGCATTCATGCATGCCAAATCAAAATATAAATAATAGCAAATAATTAAAATAATGACAAATAATTAAAACAAATAAAATATATAATATTAATAATATTTAATAATAAATAATAACAGATGATTATTTTATAATATGTAATAATAGAACAAAGGTCACCTGTGAACAGCTTCCAATGCAGAAAACATTGTCGAATCTTCCGAAGATCTTCTGAACGTCGCACAGGGATTGAGCAACCTCGTGCAGGCTCGTCTGGTCCTTGTCCTTGGAAGCAATGATGATGATGATGATGATAATGATGATTCCGATGATGGTAACAATAATGAAACAATGTAATATTTAAATCAAAATAATAGGACGAAGAATACAATACTGATAATGATCCGCAACCAACCATAAAGTACGACCTGTGGAAGGACTTGGACTCGAGTGACAGGATGTCATCGTCAATGACGACGAGGTTGATCGGGAGGTCATCAAGGGTCACGTGGCCATAAACGCCCTCCTCCTCCAACACCTTCTCACACAAGTACAACTACATTGGAGGGGAATTAAAAAGGTGTTCTTAATTTTTAAATAAATCCCTTGTCCAATGAAATTAATGCAAAGTTCATGTTGCAGAGTAAAATTGATACATGAAATATTGTTGGCATTCAAAATCTATTTGCTTTAATTATTTAATTTTAGTGAATTATTTCAATCGGTGTCCCGTCAAAATAGCCTGGCGTCAAAATAGCTCAAGACAAAACAGCCCTGTCGAAACAGCACGGCGACAAAATAGCCCAGGATGGAAAAATCCCGTTAAAATGGCCCCGACAAAATAGCCCAGGACAAAGCAACCCGGCGACAAAATAGCCCCATGATAACTCCATGTCAAAGTATTTTTTAAAAATGTTGTGAAACTGAATCAAAATTTAATTCGAAATTAGTGCAAATAGTTAACTACTGCAATTAACTATTTTTAACTACTTTTCCGTTGACATTTGATAAAATTAATTTCAACAATCTGAATCAGTAGAATTACTTGAAAATATCTTTACTATTCCAACAGTTGAAAACAGCAACAACCACAGAAATAAATGCAAATTTTGGAAAACATGTATTGTTTATTGTTATTATTGTTCTCCAGAAATTTAATTTGCATAGTCTTGCTTATTCTTATTGTGTTGACATTATCCTCATCACAAGTTGCTTGTGAGAGGTCGTTTTCAAAATTGAAATACGTTTTGAACAGATTAAGAAATTTTCTGAACCAGTCAATTCTACGATCATTCATGCTGATGTCTTGTGAGAAAGACTCTTTTCCAAGAATCAATAACAATGAAATCATTGATGTTTTAGCATCGACTAGTGAAACGATGAAAAAGCTATTATAATAGTTAATAGTGAATAGAAATTTTAGACTCTAATGTTTCTTATGTTTAAGTTGATCAAACTAGGAGTTAAATAAAATTTCCCGGGCCGGTTTTTTAAGCCAGTCCGACCCTGGTGTCAGGGCTGTTTTGACGGGGCTATTTTGTCACTGGGGCCGTTTTGTCGGGACGGTTTTGTCGAGGGCTATTTTGACGCCGGGCTGTTATGACGGGGTGCCATTTCAATCAGACTCAAATGTATTTGTGGTGTATCAGCTGGAAACTCAGACAATCAAATGTAGATGATGATGTATTGAGTGCAGATGTTAATCCATAAATAATGTTTATTATTAATAAATGAATCAATTTATATGGAGTAGTACTAGTTAAGTAATCTTAATAAACATAGTATATAATAAAAAGCATAAAAATATTAAATGTTGATATTAATAATCATAATAAAAATCTTATAAATATTAAATGTTGATATAGCTTGTGGCTTCAAATATTTTAACCAAAACAATCAATAATCATCCACAAAGCAATTTTATCGGCAAACCGTTCGATACATCATTTTATTCATCCATTCGCTCGCTCCTACCTTCCTGGGCACCATGAGTATGGTGTATTGGCACTGCACGCCTGCTCCTCGATCCATGATGATCTGTCCAGATATCGTCCTCATCAGCTGCGGTCTGTTCCTCACGATGTAAACCCTCCTTAAAACAGGCGATTTTAATATTTCTTCGGTTAATGATTAATATTTAATTATAATTGAAAGTATATTTGTAAAAGTAAATTTTTGATCAAAGTGATAACCAAATAATTTATCTTTTCATGTTTGATAAACTAGTTTCTTTGGCAGCTGTTCAATTTATTAACTATATTGTATTTCATTTTATTAAACTGATTATTGCCACAACTGGCATAATGTCATTGATAATATTCCTTTCTGTTAGCATAACCACTTTTTTATCATTGCCACCCTCAACATCTTCAGTTACATTCACATTCAAATCATCATAATTATTGAAGTATGTGTCATCTGTTTCATCAATGCGGCACCCACTTTGTAGAACGTCGAATCGGAGCAGTTGGATTTTCCAGTTTGAATATTTTGTCTACGTTATGTGCCTTCAAACAAAAACGATGCGAACATGATTTATTAATGATAATAGTATCAACATAACCATAAAAATACAGTAACAAAGATTACAAATAACAAACAATTAATTTTATCACAATTTCGTCAACCTTAAGTGCGGAAGCCCCCATTATTCGATCAAGAGGAGACATAAGTTCTTGGTCCAAGACAACATCTTTAGAGCCAAAAATCTGTTGGAAACATTTTTCAAAGATTCACAAAATTTGTTATTTGTGCAACAACTGTAATTGCAATGACATAAGTTTGACAAATGATCAGTGTTTATTTAACCAATCCATTACTAGTCTGCATTACAATTATCTGCAAGCTAATTCAGCTCACTTTGTCCAGTGCATCTCCGATGACATTTTCAGCATAAAGTTTAATCAAATCAGTATTCGGAAAGTCTACAGAACTGAATTTGCCAGCCATCTGCTATTTTGCGATAATTGTTTACTTTCGACGTGTGTTTTTATTATGTGGGAAATGTGTTTGTCGAGTAGCTTTAATAGCTTTAATCTTTTGAGAAAACAATTTTTAAAAATTTGTAAATAACAGTTTTAATACTTATAAAACTAAAATTTATAAAATTTAATTTAATTATTACAAATTTATGAAAAACTGTTTTAGTTCTTTGTAAATAATAAACGATAAAACGCAAGTTGACTTCTGACGTCTAACCATATTGCTTTTGCTTGTGGCATCGTACTTATTGCTTTTGATTTGTACAATCAGATTTTACTATGGGTGAGTATTAATAGAAATAATTCAATATAAAAACCGTTTTTGTAATTTGGATCTTGGCATTATGGTCCTATGTTAGGAGAGGTGTTTATTCGCGTCGTTAATTTTGCAGCTGATGATTGGGAAGATCGTGCTTTTGAGAGTGAAGAGGAGAATGTTAAGGTAATAAGCTTGTCAGTTGACATAACAAAGGCGATCAATGTTGCAAACATATGTGTTCTTAATTATGGTCTATCCATAAGTCATTTCAATTATAATACGTTGTGCAATTTTAATTATAATGCATTGTTCATTTTTTGCTCTGATCTTGTTATTTTTGGGGCGAGCGGGTTAGCCGAATGGGTTACATGTCTGCATACGGTGGTAATGGGTCACGTTCAAAACCCAGCCCTTGGGAAGGGGCGCTATATAAATGGTTACAAGAAGCGCTTCTGACGCTGTGCATATGGCGCTGTATATATGAACTTACAATTATAATCATAATAAATATTTCAATATGTTAAAAAGTGGTAAACATTTATACTTAAATTTATTTAACATTTGAGTCTCAAATATGTGTTACTTTGCTTGCAGGACAAATGGGATGATAGTGAAGATGAGAAGCTGGAAGGTAATTCAGCATAAATAAATTTTGTGAATATTATATGTCATACAAAAATAAGTCATGGCTGCTTATTCATTAGTGACATCGTAAATGTCAAATATTTCCCTAATTGTAGTTGTTGAAAAAAATGAAAAGCCCCAGCAAAACAAGCTAGAAAATGAAAATCAGAAGAATGAAACTGAGGTATGATGTTCATCGTGCGTGCTGATAAGCTTGACAAACTCATGCGTATACGGTTTAAATTTGTGTAGTTTGTGTTTACTTCAACGTTTGTATTCCTCCCCAGGAGTTACCAATTTCAAGAAATGTGGAATTGGAGGTTGTAGCAGGTTTGAGGGAGTCTATTGACACATTCGAACCTACAAATTATGAAGACATGGAAAAGTTTAAAAACCTCTTGAAGTACAAAGTTACTCGGTTCAGTGTTAGTTTGACTGTTTCTCTGCCTCTCATTAAGTTTTAGAATCTTCTTTCAATGGGTTTTGAACCCCTTCATGCTGATGTCTAATAATTAGAAATAACTTATTATAACTAGATAATAATAATAATAACAATTATGTCATAATTTACAGAATTCTCAGCACTATGTTGGATTCATTGAAGAGATGGTCAAGACTCTGTGCAAGGATGGTTGGTTGACAACATGCTGCTTATTTCATTCAAATTATTTGATTACTTTATTCAAATCTCTCATTGGATTTTGCTAATCAGCCACTCAAAAACATGAATTGTTGTCTTTCAGTCGACTTAGATTCCCTAAAGAAGATCTCGGACAGCATGAGTGCACTGTCCATTGAAAAGTCAAAACAATCAAAGGTGAGTGTTGTTCGCATTTCTTAGAAGCATTTTGTTTAATGGCGTTGCATGGGATATTAATGGTTTTTAACTGTTTTTGTTTTGTTTCTTGAATTAAATTGTACAATTGGTTTGCATAAAGCTGTTTTGTTTAATGTATATTAGAGTTATAGATTTCAATTCTTACTTCATCCTTGTTGCACACGAGAATAGGATTTGTGTTTTCCATTTCAGAACGTTAAAAGCAAGAAGAAGATCAAGAAAGCAACCCAGCTGCCTCCCAAGGAAGTTGATGTTTTTCAACCAATCAGGGTTGCCAACAACTTCAATGACTTTGAAGATTACATGTAGATTCTCGTGGATTAAGAAGCATATTGGAATTGTTAAGATTATGTTTTGAATTAAATTTATTGTACTCGATGTTGTCTGGCTTATGAAGCTTTGTATTGACAATGATGTTTGGATATATAAGCATTTAAAGATATTATGTAGGATGCATGGTGTTATGTTTGCTTTTGACCAAAGTTCATGTTTGAGCAAAATTTGGATCACCAATTGTAAATTGCTTGGGTTTAAAATGAATGCGTGCTTCTTGGATTTAATTTAGTCGGGGCCTATAATGAGTGGTAGTAACCTATTTCATATATCTAAGACATCAAGCCTGAAAGGAGCCTTTTAATGGTGACTTTTGAGAAATTTAAGTGTTTAAGCTGTAAGTAAATCGTTTCACCGGTAGACATAAATTGTATAGGCGGCTACACGTTGCACCTGGCAATTTACTTTTCTTGAAAAATAAAGCTTTGGTCGGTCACATTCGGCTTAAATATCTGAATTGTGAGAGTTTTATAATCTATGATTTGTAACTGTTTTGTTTTATTTTCAAATTTGATGTCTAGAATATAATAAACTTAAAATCTTTTATGAAAAGTACTTTTAAATGTCTTTGTTTATACAAATCCGTAGTTTGATTATGCAAGTCCAGTTGCGAAGGATTGTTGCAAGAGAAAAAGTTTAGATATAATTAGCGATATCTGCATTTTCATGATCTATTGAACGCTGTTAAACCATGCTGTCTATTCGAAGTAGTTGTCGAAGCTTAATATCTTTTTTTACACAACTGTTCCAACGAAACTCCGGCATGCCGGTAAAAGAAATGCCGTATGACAAAACTCTTCCCTCCGTGATGGTAACAAATTTTATTGCTGAGCTTCAAGTTGCATTGATACTATCTTGTAAAAATTTTAAGAATTATTATATTAACTCATTATTGTATGATGCCTAGTAAGCAGCCTGATGACACATTTTTAACACTTGCTATGGAATCATTTTCTACCAGATTGAGTAATTTTAAGATTTCCATGACAGATATGCGGTCTGGGCAATCTAGATATTCCAGACACGAGACACAGTGTCGGCATGAAAGCTGTGGATTATTTGGCAACAAAACTGGGCAGCCCATGGATCAAAAGGTCAGATTTTAAAGCCTATATAGCCATAAAGACACTGGAAGTTGGACCAAATGACCTCTCTTCACTTGGAAACGGAGTGTCGGTAGAAGGTGAAGTGAAGAAGCCAAACCATTCCATCAACATGGTACTCCTTAAATCAACTCGTCCAATGAATTTGAATGGGAAATCCGTCCTGAAAGCAGGTTTGGGATGCGTTACTTTTATTCTTAGGCAGCCTGTGGTACTAAATATGTTGTGCCATTATTATTACTTATTGTAATTATTTTTAATGTGTGTTAACCAAGAGGCTTGTCTCACTTGGAAGTTTATATTAATTTATTGACCCCAATGAATAATAAATACGACTTCCAGCTAAACTTATAATTAAGTTATGATAATTATACCACTAAGGCATGGAAATGTATGAACCTAAGGAATGGCAATTAAATGACCTTAGAAAAGCAATTGTAAAATGCTATTTCTCCATCGTAGCCGAATACTTTGACACAAAGCCTGAAAACATCTTCCTCATCCAAGATGAACTCGACAAACCTGTAGGAAAGTTCTCCATCAAAGAGGGTGGAAGTGCCAGGTCAGTTGATGCTTAATCCATCCTGATTGAGCAACATTGTTGAACCCATATTTATTGAACAACATTGTTGACCAACTTAATGTTGAACACAACATCTTTGGGCCATTTAGCACTAGATACATGTCTGTATTTGTTTTAAACTACTGAATGTTCACTTTCAATCATTTTAGAGGACATAATGGAGTGAGATCTGTGGCTGACTGCTTCCAAACAAATGTGAGTTTGAATACTTTTTCCACATGGAACACTTACACTAATTAGCATTTCTCAGAATTTTTTATATGCTTATACTTTTAAGTGTGGTCAATCTCAATGCTCTTGATATGAATCTCATTTACTCTTTTGGACTCTTGGAGACAAGGTTGATAATAACAACAATTGACACACCATGCCAACAATAATATCTCTCACATGCTAATCATCATCGTTGTGCCCATCAATCCAGATCATGTGTCGACTCCTAATCGGCATCGACAGACCCTCGGACAAAAGTGACGTGGCCAACTACGTGTTGAGTTGTTGGGACGCAGAGGAGAGAGAATTGGTGGAAAGACAAATGGAGAATTGTCTGAGGTTGTTGCTCGAGAGGGTCGAGAAGAACCTCGGGAAGCAGTGCGGGGTTCGACTTACGGGAGTCGTCTCTTAGCGGCCTTTCTGAGATACAGTTAGGAATGTTACTGCTTCTTGTCTGGAAATTGTTATTTATTTTAATGTGTTATAAATAAACATTACTGGACTTGTTGCGTCATGGTCGGTGCGAGCGCTGTACAATCGGTCACAAACCTAATTATGCGCCAAGTACTCGAAATTATTTTTAATTTGAATAAAATTACTAATTTTTCCAATGAAACACTCGGTCATTTTTGGACAGATTTATTAATAACGTTTATGTTTTATCCAACACCATTAAACGCGATGTAACAGAATTGTTTTGTGCCGTGGAAGTATGGACGGATGTTTCTTTTGAAGGCAAGAATTCAAATGGAATAGTTAGCATCTGATAATAGACTTAAACTTCAAATGTCACACAAATGGCTGCTTTAGAAATGCCTGCACTTCTGCCGGTCATTTTGCAAAGAGTGCTTTCTCCAAACTCTCCAGACGGAGCCAGAAAGCGGTAGGATCGACAACATGCGCCTCGACATAGCCCAGCAATCCTCCCACGATGACGTCCGACGGATAGTGTCGAGCCATGGCGAGTCGCGACAGCATGACGACGATCACCCATATTTTGAGGACGTCCACCCATATCGAGGACAGGTGGAAGTTCGCTGGCACGAAGTAGTAGATGAGTACGGCTCGAGAGGTGTGTCCGCTCGGCATGCTGTACTTGTCAGAGAGCAAGTTTCCTTGGTCGTCCTGGTTGTCCGGAGGTCTCGGGCGCCTGATTACCGCTTTCAATACCCCGACCACAACTACGTCCAGCAGCATGGCTGATGTGAGAAAAGATTATTTGATATATAGAGGTCTCTTAGAGAAATTTAATGGTGAATTGGGCAATCTTCAAACCCTAATAACACTCCATAAATTACAAAAATAAATCTTACCAGACTCCAAATTAAGCAGTTTCTCTTGAGTGTCACGGTCTGAGGATAATATGAATAGGACTGGCACAATAAGCAGCCACACCATGCCATGGCCCAATATTTCAGAGGTTCTTAAGTGAGGTCGGAGGCATCCAAGAACGCTGTCATTGGTGCTGGAAATGCTCAGCAGCTTTGAAAGTAACAGTTCGATTCTCACCAAATGTGCTCGAAGCGAAGCTGTTTCTGACATGTTTACTTTTCGAGTCCAAGTTAACTCCTTCGTGAGGTGGAAAGTCAAATCAAAGAATTCACAAATTAATAGCCTCGAAACTGCATAAAATTAAACATGTTATGGATCGAACACACGTTACTCACCCAAGTTAGCCAAATTCCTGGTTTCAGAAATGTTTGCAGGCGAATCTTGATGACAAGGGGCTGGGTTTTAATATTTTTGAGCCCAACAGTATTTTAATTTCACACAGACCATTCCTAGCCTTATATCCACAACCTTCACCTAAAAGTTCGCTGGTCGAACTAATATAAACAAAACATGCGTAATCCATTAAATTCAAGAGGCGCTTTAATTTTTCTAGAGCAGATTCTGTTTTTCATGAACGTGACCGGCCATTTAGAATTCCAAATATATTTTTTGAAAATGGGTTTATGCAAAATATGTAGTTTGTTTCTCAACGCAGCAAGGTACAAGAATAAAAATAAATTTACTATAGTGCGAAACGAAACCGATGACGCACGGCTGCCAATGGTGACGGAAAACAAATATTGCCTCAACGGCAGCCTCTTATTGTTGGAGATGCCCAGATTGATTTCTTTCTTTCATCGATAAATCTCTTTAACATAAATTATATTGCCAGTTTAATTAAGACACACACGTTAAAAGGTTTTTCTTTACTATTTTTCTCTATTTGTTGAAAAAAAAGAAATCGATGCAGACTCAGCTGAAGCTTTCCGAGGTAGACAAGAGTATTCAGATTAATTAACAAGATTAAACAAATAAAAGTGTTCAATTTGCTAGATTATAGTCACGAAATAAATTACACGTTAGAGAGCAACAAGATTGATCAAACATAAATTGTGATTCACAAGATATTACAGCATTAATAATAATCCGTATCTGTTATTCCAATATGGCCTTCTTCAAACTGTCCAGACTAACCCAGATCATGGAAGGTGACACCAACTGTGCTTCGATGAAGCCTATAATTCCCCCAACAACAACATCGGACAAATAATGGCGTGCCATGGCCAGACGTGACGCCATGACGAAAATGGCCCAGATTTTAAGTACATCCATCCAGAGCATGGACAAGTGGAAGTTG
>JAJTWR010000228.1:332500-340000 GCA_021613335.1 Whitmania pigra | reverse complement strand
TCTGGCCCAGTTTTATGACGATGTAAGGGTCAGCTTTTCCATTGAGGTCGGCAGGGTGAAGGTCAATTCCCTGGAATAATTTATATTAATAATTAATTAAAACATTATATTTATCCGATTAACATGATGGATGATGAAAAGGCTCGCTCACTTTAACAATGTAAACTCGCACTAAAATATGCAAAGGCTCATTAGATGGCAGGCCTTGGAAGAGAGAATTGATTGGTGGCCCTTCATCGTTGGTTCCGCCCAGACATGATTGATTGGATAGGTCGTCATTTTTACCCTCTGTCGTAGCTAGTGAGCGATAGATTTTCAAGTTTCCCTGTTCATTTTTAGATTAACAACACATAATGGCAATAATTTAACATTTAACGCAATTAATGATCAATAATTTACGCGACTATATTTTAATTAAATTCAAATATAGGAAAGCTTCTGGGAACTTAAAAAATAATTAGTTCAGCGCAAGGGTGGTTTCCTTACGGAATAAACTAGTCAGGACGGAAACCATAAGGACACCCCATTATTTCGTAATAACTCGATAAAAAAAAATTGATTGTGGGCAAATTTTAATATGTTATGTATTTATATATTTGTGATTATTCCTTAAATTTGCATCAAAATATGTTCTTGCACTAATTTTAAAATTCCAAAAACGTGATTTCGGGGCGTCCAGTAACCATAACAGACATTTGCAAAAATCATCGAAAAATGACTAATCTTTGTGAAAAAACAGGAAAAAAGTTTATTAATATGAAATAATGTTTCCTTTATTTTCAATAACTTTAAAACATATGTTGTCCATTGATTTTATTAGAGTTTTTACGAATTTTCTGTCCAGTTCTTTCCAGGCACTCCTAATGGAGTTTTCCAGGTCAGATTTTGAATGAAACTGCCTTCCATTGTTGTAAACAAGTCTTGACAACATTCCCCAGACATTTTCTATAGGGTTTAAGTTCGGGGAACAAACTACCAACTCACAACTTTCAAATTTCTCCTCTGGAAAAATGTCTTTGTAAACTTAGAAGTGTGGATCGGGGCATTATCTTGCTGGAAAATAAAATTTCCTCCATAATAATCTTTCCCAAAAAGCAACAGATGATTTTCTAAAACTTTGATTTAATCCACCAAAGACTGTTTCCCATCCAGAAAGGCTAATTCAAGCAATTCAAGCTTCATTGGAAATTCCTCTCCAAATCATCACCAATCCTGCTCTATGATTTCGACTAAAAAAATGTTTCTTTTTCTAACCTGAGGTCATGCCAGTAGAACTGATGGTCCATCCAGGTTAAATTTCTTCTCATCTAAAAAAATAATATTGCCCAAACTATCTCTGTTGGAAAGCATCGTTTTGGCCCATTCCATTCTTGCCAACTTGTGATGGTTTTTAAGAACTGGAATCTTTAATCTTTTTTCATATGATAAAAACCATTAGATCTCAAATAACTTAACACTGTAATTTTACAAATTCTTAAATCAAGTTCATATCTAATTTTGATATTTGATTTGCTGAAAATTTACATGAAGAAGCCTTTCTTACTGGTAGTCTCTGCTGACGAATCGTCAGTTTTTTGGTTATTCAGTGATCATTTTTTGCACCATTTTTTTCAGAAGCCTTTATGTAGTTCCAAATGACTGTCTTGGATCGCATGAGCTCTTTGACAATTTCCCTGATCGAATAATTTGCTTGTCTGAAGGCCTCAATTTGTCCCTTCTCCTTGTCAGACAACAGTTTCCCTTTAGACTTTTATAAAATAGTAATTTTATAAACTTCACATCAATTTTTAACTCTCTTTGGGTTTATATATCGATAATATTTGCATAAAGTGCATTTTGGTTGCGTAACTATGAAAAATTTCACGTTTTATTGGAAATAAGTAAGGATGTCCTTAACGTTTTCAAACGGCCATAAAATGCTATTTTACATATTTTATAAGATCTGCCCGTTAAATTTCTTTGAAATTTAGCAGGATGTTTTGTCTACCATAAAGAGATATTATATACAAAATTGAGTAATATTGAACTTATATTTAACGAGTTATCACAAAAATATGGGGTGTCCTTAAGGCTTCCGTCCGGACTGTAGATAAGGAGACCATCCACGCGGACACGGTAGATACATTTAAGATTTACTTAAGTACATTTGGTTATTAGGACTAAAAAGTGTGGTTATTACACAGATCCAGGTCCTTTTAATCTATATATATAAATAATTGCAATGTTAAAAACATAATAACGGTAAAAATAAAAATTAATAGTAATGCGATATTAATTACACTTCTGACATACATATTTATCGAAATAACAAATATAAAAGAATTTTCGACGTCGTACACTAATCATGAAAATATTAATGAATGTCCAAAATATTAACGAATGTTTTGCTAATAATTCAGTCATCTTACACCGATGTCCAGAAGCCCTTCTCCAATATCTGTCGGCAGAGGCAGTTTGTAGATGACTATGGCACCCTTTGAATGGCATCATGTAAATTTTAAATGATAAGAATGGAGCCTTTTAAATCCGAAATGTGCTAGGCTCATTTATTTTCATGAATTATGCAATGTTTTTAAAATCTGTGATGACTTATTACAATGTTTATTATTTTATCTTACTTATTTTGAAAAACAATTTTTGAAAATGTTTAAAATTAAATCAGAGAAGAAAATTAAAAAATAAAACAAAGTAAACCTTAAACTTTCCTACAACTCGGCTATCATCATCGGCAATTTCGTATGTTCTCTTTCCTCTGTATAAATCGAAAGTGTGGAGCCACTCCTTAAAGTGTCCAAACTCCGCCTCCAATTCTCCAGAATAGACCTGATTGGATAATACATTTATGCCCTCGAAAATGATTGGCAAAAACCGTGCCGTGAAAAAATATACATAATTATTTTTTAACTTACCTTTAACTTGGCCCAGTTAGCATACTTTTTGTCCTTCCTTCTCTGAGATTTTGGACTCAGCTTGGCCACCAAGGATGTGGCGGCACGTGAGAACTTGAGGGACGACAGCTTACCTTTTGAGTCGACATCGTACTTGCCACCGGCAGTCGCTACAGCCGCTGCGTTGCTTGCTGCCATTGGTTCGACGGTCGACGCTGCTTTGACCACATCATTTGTAGCGTCTCCTCTTGGATCTCCTTGACATTTTGACAGTTTATTTTGAAATTGATTGTCGATTAATATAAATATTTTTCTTATAAATAATTTAAAAATAAATAAAATTTTTAAAAATAATTAATAAACCAAATTATTGTTCATATAAATAATCATATTTCGCAAAATACCATATTTACATGTAAATCAAACGCGGACGAATATTACATGCAATTTTTCAGATTTGAGTAAAAATCCCTTATAAAATACTCAAGCGATTGTAACATGCACCAATAGACGCAATTTTTAGCTAAAGATATTCAATAAATAATCACATAAATGTATATTTTAATTAAATTTATTTTGTATATAATCATTATGTCCAAAAAGAGTTAAAATTCTGTGAGAAATTTAATTATGCAAAGTGTTAACATTAAAGTAATGTTAAAGTAAGGTAAAGGATGAAAAATTGGGAAATTTTAAATTAAAATTGACATATTAAATTTAGTTGAAGCAATTTTAAATATATATAACAATTAAGCATTAAGTTTACAAACAAAATTATTCCGTTGGCTGAGAGGCTGATGCTAGAAGTGCTTGTGATTGAAATATCAACAGCTTACAGTCTTCGAGTCGTCTCAAGGGCAAAGAAAAGTCAGCTACTATGGAGTTTGACATTAATGAAGTGTTGATTCGCGAATGGAAAAAGAAGGAACGCATTCTTGAGAAACTGAATCCGAGAAAGCATGCATGCACAAATGCGAAATGGTGCAAAGGAAGAAAAGCCGAGGAATATCAGGAGTGCCCCCGTCATCGAACATTTTGGTCAAAACTCCTGATGTTCTCAACGGGCCACACCCGTTGATCAGGAGGGTTGATGATTCCCTCTCGATATGCTCCGAGGTTGGAGTTTCTCAGTTCAGCAAAAAGCACGAAGCTTAAAGCCAGGATGCTGGCCCCAGGAGGCTTGGCTGATAAGGAATAATTGTTGATCTTCTGACAGATTGTTTGAATGCACAATATGTCTGTTATTAAATTATTTAAAACTTCAAAGTGAGAAAAGATTAACGATTCATGAGCACGCTGCAATTGGCCGAACAAAATTGGTCATAAATCGCCTCGTTATTGTTTCACTCGTGTTCTCTCCAATTCTTCCTCGAAATTATTTTTCATTTTAAAATTTGCATCAAATTCCTACTTCGAATTGTTCACTTGTAAGACAAAATTAAAGCAAATATTTCAAAGAAACCAATTCCACTGCAAAGGTTTCCGCTTAACAAGTTTCTGTGTCACATATCTCCCTAACTGTGGAAATCACATATTTTAAATGTACAAATCTTAAAAAACATTTTAAAGCAATTTGAGATCAATTCTTGGATCATGTGATGAAGTTATGCAGATGTACCATGCTCTGGGACACAGCTTCACTGTGAAGGTATGGAATATTTGAGGTCCAAACAGTTCATTAGCTATAGCATGAAATTATGGAAGAAATTTCAGAGAAATCTCACTTTCCAGGACCATAAATGGAACATTAATCTTCACATGAAATATAATGCATGTATTAATACAAAAGGCTTTTTAAGTGCATTTAATGAAACAAGATTTTTTCAATCTTTCAACTAAATGCATTCCTCTATAACATGAGATTAAAGCCAAAAGCTGCATATTATTTTTACAATGGGTTTCATGATATGCTTCTGTGACAATTACGTAAAAATCAATTGACTCATCACCAAAAGCCAGAGCAGTGGTGGTAATTCCTTGCAGTTATTAGCTGGAATTTTTATAACAGAATGAGATAAGACTTTTATTTTGTGCTCCAACAAAGACTGTAAAAGGCTGACAACTGACACTGCTATTAACGTTGTATCTATTTTATTCTATGATTTTGAGTTCAAGAGTTCAAGAGAATTGTTCAAGGAATTAGTGTAGCAAAACCATTAAAAGATTTGAGACATTTGCTACAATAAGTCTTAAAATTATATTAAAGTGTAAACCGCACCAACCAAGGTATGGTGCTTGCTCCATCTACAACAAGTGTTGAAAAAGCATTGTCACACCACAAACTAGAAACAATACCAATTATAATTACTGGTAACAAATAGTTGAATAATTCTGACAAAAATACATAAAAAGGTGCTATACCCCGCAAGTTTCCTATAGTTCCATCAATTAATTTTAGTTAAATATAAGTTGGTGACCGAATTTGATGAACCGGACAGGGCAATGATTAAAATGACTCTTTTCCCATATGCTTCTGTAAACATATATCGGAAGTTCTTTATGCAATGCATTAAGTATAATTATAAAATATTTCAAATTAAAAATATAAAGCTTAAAGATTTAAAAACAAACAAACGAAAGTATTTACAATCATTTAAGTTTTTATTTTTGCTGCTTGGAAATCAAATTTATGTATATTTAATTTTGCATAACATACGCGGTACATAAAATAGCACACAATGTAATATGAGTGAAAATACGGTATTATAGTTCACGATCTCTCTTTAAAATTACCGATGACTATTTTATTGTTATCTCGTTAATTATTAATGCAAATCGCTAAACAAAAACTGAAAGTCTATGTATTTGTCCATACGAAGACATAAATAATTCATAATTAACGTGAGACCTGGTTTTCCATTCGGTAATTGATCATGATTCTGCGTCCCTCCTCCTGATTGGACGGCTCTAGAGTATTTACGATTGGCATGATCGCTGGCTGGCTCGCTTTCCTGTCATAGAACATTTAAATAATTACATCCAGCCAATAAAATCCGTCCATTATACTTTATTGCCAGGATTTGTCGAGAAATGCACTAGGTTGATGTAAACCTTATTGTTTTATGTGGGGTTCGCTTCGAATGTACAATATGTCGCAATATCCACAACCAAGAATTAGACATAAGAAGCAGTAATGTGTGTTTAATTTTCTGAGTTGCAAAATATTTTTTAAATCATGAAATAGTTGTTTAAAAGCAAAACATTGAACTTCAGATATTAAAAATATGAAATTAAATTAAATCATGGGTTACCTGACAAAGCAAGGAGGCGTGGTATTTGGTCCACCAGTCCAATCCCTCGGGCGCCATCTCCTCTTCCTCGACCAATGAGGATCGCCTTCGCTTTGAAGCTTCTTTTGGTTGTTTTTGTTTCTTCAAGTCGGCGTTCGATGCTGTTGGTTTGCCCTTAAATTAAATGTAATAATAATAATAATAATAATATTATCATCATCATCATCATAAATCATATTTATTGAAATTTATTTTTACAAAACGACTCATTATTTACTGGATTCTAACCGTTTCTATGGTAACTATGGACTCATGTTTTGTTATGAGAGGTATCTTCTCGTCTTCTAAAACCACCACGACGTCATTGGTTGCCTTCGAGGTCGGAGTGAAAGTACTTGACCGATGGGGCAGCGGAAGTACGGACTGTTGAGAGAACTCAAAGTTTTCTGGTCAAAATTTGAAGTTTGCATTTAGTTTAAAATAAAACTTAAACGATTAATTTATTGGCAACCTATGAGCTTTTTCGCTATCTCTTGTTTGTTGATGTTCAATGAAGGAACGAATAGAAAGCGTCGTATGTTATCGATCACGTGATTGCCTGCCAATACGAATCTCCCAAAATTGCGACAGTCCACGCATCGAATCGTGATTGGAGGACAGTATAGATCGTTATTAGGCAGCTCCTTGGTAAACATAATTAAATCTAAATATTACATTTTGAGTCTGATTATTCATGGGTATTATTTTGATCATATTGTGTTTTTAATAATAACCCTAGTTAGTAATTTTTGTTCATCAACTCACGACATCCATGTATTTTACTGGAACCAAGAAGTTTGGATTTTTCCTGCAGTTCTTGATTACAGAGGACATAATCACTCTTCCAGAACATTCCACATCAATCCTGGGTTTTTCCACGTGTAGAAATTGGATGCGTTTCAGATCTCTTACACCCCAAAATAAAATCTGAAAAGTAGGTTGAGTACAGACCACGAAATGATCTAATTAAATTTTAATTAATTAGATCAACTTTTAAATAATCGTGAATTTCGTTTGAAAAAAGACATCTTACTTCTATCCTATAGGTGCTGAGGATTGGTCTGATTCCTTTTGGAACGGGCATTGAAGACCTCGATTGGTCGGCTATTTCTGGCAACTCGCAAGGGGGCAAATCGTTGCAACTTGATTCGCCTTGAGGAGCCAACTGAAATTGTATCGAAGATTTTCATTGGTTACTCATTTTAAATTTAAGTCGTCTTCTTGTTACCTGGAGCAATTCGAAGGCAGCCAATAGTTCCCCTGCTTTCACATCTCCTCTCCAGACCACATGCCATTCCAACTTTGGTGGGAAAAGGGGTGCTTCGTACTTTTCCTTGCTTCCC
>JAJTWR010000228.1:235000-327500 GCA_021613335.1 Whitmania pigra | reverse complement strand
ATGGCGGGAACATCTCGG
The DNA here is from genome assembly GCA_021613335.1 of Whitmania pigra. Taxonomy (NCBI): domain Eukaryota; kingdom Metazoa; phylum Annelida; class Clitellata; order Hirudinida; family Haemopidae; genus Whitmania; species Whitmania pigra. The sequence goes on along the minus strand of JAJTWR010000228.1, from coordinate 327,482 downwards.
TGAAGATGATCTCTTCGTTCCACACGGGGTTGTATCTGCCCTTCTTCACCGAGGTTCTACCCTGGGGAAGGTGGAGATGATGACGTTTGTGAGGGGCATGGTTTGAATAATTAATTCCTAGGCAGATGGAAACTTGTTGCGTGACGGACATGCGAAAAGGATTAATTAGTTTGTCAATAATAACAACAGCGACGACTTGTTGTTGTTGATAATAATAATAATTATTATTAATGATTATAAATAATAATTGATTATTATATTTAATTATAATAAATAATAGTAATATAAGAGTAAAAAAATAATATTAATAATATTTATAATTAAGTAATAATTATATAAATAATAGTAATAATAAAAATAATAATATTAATAATAACAACAACAAATAATATTCCATTTACCTGATGACCTGCAAACGTGACCAAACAGTAGGGGTCAACGAGGTCTTTGGATTCTCCTGTCAAAGCCTTCTTAACGTTGGCCACGATGCCCGAACTCATGCGTGGCAAGCCCTCTGCTTTGTGACATGTCACTATGAACTTTGCCCTTTGACGCTCCGATGGACTTCCGTCCGGTACCAGGAGGTTGCTGGTTGTTGTGATTAAAATTATGAATCAATTATTTCTCATATTAAAATTATTTTTAATTAATTATTTGCAATTTTTTATATATATTTTCTTAATAAATATAATAATTTTTTAAGTCAAGCTTACGATTCGATGTCGTCTTCGTCGGCGTCCGTTTTCTTTTGAGGCACCTGATTTTGAAGTGATTATATTAATATTAATTAGGGCATTATGTTAATGCTATGAATAATGCGTGAACATGATTATAGACTATCACTGTTCAAATCTTATAATTTATGCTAACCTATCTATTTATTACACATCACTTTACTAATTACACTTTACGATATTATTAGTTATATTATATATAATTAAAAGCATATTTTTTCAATTAATTTATTCAACTACCCTGATTTTGTCTCCTTTGCCGAAGACTGCAATGTCGCACTTGACGTAACCCTTTGGTCCGCCCGCTATGTCGTCAGGGTCGGTAAGGACCGCCCACTTGTGGTAAAAGTGGTGGTCTGGGAATTTAAAAATAGTCTCATCATGCATATTCTCGATAATCATTATCGTCATCATCATCACAATCACCCCTATCATCATCGTCATCTAAAGATCTTTTCAAGGCTACTTAAGGAGTACTCAAAAATCCTTATGGAGTCTTTTCATGTCTTAAGTTGGTTTGTAGACACCCTTTGCTTTGAAGAAAGTGAACGGATGGATGGGAGGATTCATGAGAACAGAATTTCATTCACAACCATTAAATGGGTTTTTTTCTTTATTTTTTAAATTTAAAATTTTGTAAAATTTTGGAATCCATAAATTTTAAAAGATGCTTGGAGGAAATTGTGAATGTTTTTTTTTAATGTATATTTGTAACTTTAAAATGTTTATTTATAACGACATCTTCCATGGGATCGATACTTAAACTGATCCTGACAAACATGTGGCAGACTCGTGTTTCACGACTCCATGATGGATCTAATTTTCATCGTTTTAAGGAAATAAACGAATATTTCCATTTTAAATGACATGCAAAAAATTAATCGAATTATGTCAAATGGAAATGTATATGGACGAAACGGAACCAATAAATCGTAATTTAAAGGGAATAGGGTCAAAACTTCCCAAAGGCATCTTAATTAGGAGGGCACCTAAGATCTAATTGGTCAGACCACAAATGACTTACCACCTACACATTCATCTATCTACCCATACATCCATAAGTCAATCCATCCAGCTCAACGGAAAATTCATTATGCATCTGGGTCACGCCGTCCTAGTTTATGAGGTTTCCATGACTACCGGGTGCGTTGTAAACAGTGCCGACGTCGATCTTCATGCTGCCGATCTTCGTGCCTGATCTCAGGAAGTTCCTCGAGTGCAGGACCTGCGTGGGCAGATGAGTGAGTGGATAGGTGAATAAGTGGGTAAGTGAATGAATGGGTAGGTGAATGAGTGGGTAATTGAATGAGTGGATAGGTGAATGAGTGGTTAGGTGAATGAGTGATCGGATGGGTGGAATAATGAGTAAAAGTATATTCACAAGAATTTGTCTCCATCATCACATTCATCATCGTCCTAGATCATCATTACTATCATCATCATGAAACCACCCACCGAGATGGTGATTATCTTGTCAAAGAGCACCGACGGGATGATGTTGAAGTCGAAGACAAAGTACTGCACAGAGGAAAATAAAATCGATGACGACGACGAAGATGATGGCGGTGAGTATGACGATGATGACGGTGTAGTTATGACAGCTACGATGGAGTCTAGATTGTCAAGCTTGGTTCCACTGCTTGCTTTATTTTTCCATAAAAGCCCTTACACATCCAACCTAGCCCTAGCTGTTAGGCCACCCACCTCGTTGTAGTAGGGACAGTTTGTGGACTCCTTGACACTGGTGTACTTCTTGTGCTCACCAACCTGAACGCAAACCACAGGGTTCATGTTCACACCTGACAACTGCCTGGCCTCGATTATAGTGATTGACACCTGCAGTAAAAGTATGGATTTAGGTTTGGTAATGTTGGTGGTGAGGGCATTGGAAAGATGGTAATATGGTGCAGCTACGCGTTGTTTGATTGAATGTGAACTGTAACCATCATCCTCGCGGTCATCAACTTCACTATGACAACCACTGGGATTCGTCAGTCACATGACCTTTTGTGTTCTCATCAAAGAGCATTAAGTCCAGTAGGAGGAGGTCTTTGTTGTATTTTAAATAAAATATCTTTACAAATGCATGTTTGTATTTTATTTTAAACAGTTATCGTCTTTGTCGTCGTCTTTGTCTTTGTCGTAGTCGTCATCATCAACAAAAAGAAAATAATCAATATCGAACATTGATAAAACCGGTGACCCCTCATAACAGCCCGGCGACAAAATAGCGCCGTCAATATAGCCAAGGACGAAAAAATCCCGTCAAACGGCCCCGACAAAATAGCCCCGTCAATATATTTAAAAAAATTTTTGTGAGTTGAATACATTAACCGACAACTGATTCCAAATTTAAATCGAAGTTAGTGGTTTGAATGCTTTTAAGACAGTTATGAGTTTAATTATCATCACCACGTGACAGGAAAACGCTTCATATATCAAAACACAAAAATTGAAACCATTCAGGAATCCATTGGTGAGGCTCAGAATGGCCGTGGCCATCAACAAAGTTATCAGCATCATCATCATCATAAATATCATAATAATCATGACTATCATCATAACTATCATCGTCATCATCATCATTATCATCATAGTCGTTTTCATTCGTCTGACAATGCGCAAATTACAAATCGATTGCAGCGGTTCTCAAAGAAAAGGCCCATTAATATTAATAACAACAACAGAATGTATAAATACGAATAATAAAACAGAAAAGGAACAAATTAGTTATTAATTAATTAGTTAATTATCATCAACAACGCAATAATATTAATAAAGTTGATAATAAAAAAATCTAAAAAAATGTGCTTCATCACTAGCCATTCCACTATCCCACATATTTGATGTATCCTTCAAGGATCATAAATTACCTCTGGAATGGAAAATTGCTCTGGTGAGACCCATTCACAAGAAAGGCCCCACCATATCTTCTGAAAATTATAGACCAATATCAATTGCATCTACTTGCTGCAGAGCTATGGAAAGAATAATCAACAAATTTGTTATGAAATACTTGTTACACCACAACCTAATTGAGTGCAGCCAGCATGGTTTTATTCCAGCTCGATCAACCACTACCAATATCTTCGAATGCATCCAACAATGGACTGATGCCTTACAGAACAAGCAAAACTTAGACATCACTACTACAACGCTCTCTTGACAGGATAGCAGAATGGAGTGATAAATGGCAGTTGCAACTTGCTCCTGACAGATGCCAGATTCTCTCACTGATTGGCTGCAGAAGAAGTTTTAACCCTTGTGAATATTTCATTAATAACAACAAGCTAACAAGAGTTGACATAGTTCGAGATCTAGGGGTGCTCATTGATTCTTCTCTCCACTTTGACAAACACATTGATAACATCATTAAAGAAACATCAACCATATCCAAACTGATCCTATTGTCTTTTTCTACTAGAGACCTAACCACTCTAATAAAAGCCTTTTGTACATATGTTAGGCCTATACTAGAATACTGCTCCCCTGTATGGAATCCCCACCTCAAATACCTTGTTAAAAGAATTGAGTCAGTACAAAGAAGATTCCCAAAGGCAATTCCCAGCATTCGTCACCAGCCATATCCAGCCAGACTTAAGATGCTAGGGCTCAAAACACTCGAACATAGACGTTTAATTACTGATTTATGCTTTTTGTTTCCTGAATAGTGATCTTTCAAATTTTGTTCAATTCGCACATGCGAGGAAGTGCTCAGCTAATGCTGATAAAAAAATTTTTTGAACAGAGTTGTTGCTGTAATTCCCTACCAGACGAGGTGGTATCTGTTGGCACTTTCTCCCGTTTCTGAGCATTAATCCTCGAGATTGATCTTTCAGAATTTTTACCAATTACCGACTAATCTGAAACCTGCTTTTCTTCGCTCGATGTTGACTGGTTGTATCATTTTTGCTGAGGCTGGTCGTATTAGTGGCTATTTAGCCCTTCAACCGGTTAAATAAATAAATTAAAAAAAAATAAAAAAGAAATGCACACATACTCTTCCCACGAGTACTCCTTTCACACATACACGGAAACGCAAACACAAAGAGCATGACAATAAAGCTTCTCGAAGTTGAAGTCTGTGACCAACAAATAACATCTTGAATGAATTTCATAATAAAATGAGAATAAATAATAATAATAATAATAATAATAATAATAATAATAACTCACTACATCATATATGATTAAAATGTTTATTATCTAATTATTAATATATTAATTATTTGTATAATAATTATTTTTATTTTAATTACTTTTATAAATATTCATCTGTCGCCATTATCAGCATCATAATTTGCATGTTATGGCAATAAGAATCAATCAGTCGTCTTCAATGCAATGTTAGTTGATGACGACGACGACGAAGACGATGATGATTATCAATATCATGATGGTGACGATGACGACGATAATGATTGCTCTGATGACAATGGTTATGAAATAGCACCACGGTACCTGATAATCTTCGGCCTTGTTCATACCGTGGCTGTCAACTGTGGTTGTCTCCAGGTGACTGTTGCCAGGCAACGAAAACAGCAACAACAACAACATTAGTGAGTGAGGTTCGAATGTTTCAAATGTTAACAACAACAACAACAATCCTTTTAATAGCCATTAGAAACAAACGAGATTTCAGTCTTCTACTTGAAATTATGAAACGACTCGAAAATTAGAAAAAAAATCAATTATGCTATTTGTCTTTGTATTTGTATTTAGCATATTTTTTGAGTGCCTTATGTATCCGGATAAAGGCACTTCTTAATCGATCCACCATTTATAGCCCCTACCCGAGGGAGCTCCCGGGGGGTGCAGGGTGGGTTGTGAACACGGCCCATAACTGTTGTTATTACCTTTGCATGCTGGAATGAAACCCATTCGGCCAACCTGCATGCCTTTCAACCTTTTCGTTTGAATTAAAACGCAAATATGCTATCTAGAATAATGTCGACAATAATTATGATGATGCTGATAACGATGATGATAATAAGGATGGTGATGATACCATCAATAAAATTATTATTGTTTTTATTTTATTTATTATTATTTTTTTAACCATAATAAAGACAATAACGATGCATTTATCACTCGAACAATGGGAAGCTCGTTAAGAACGGTGGCTGATAATGATGACGATGACGACGATGACAATGACGATGATGATTATGATACCACTAACATCAGGGATCGTTTGAACGACTCGTTCCAGACGCTATCATCCTGGTTTTCGTCTCCGCTTGCCACTGCTTCGGAGTCTCCGCCTTTCGAAAAAAAAAATAATCAAAAAATTGACAAGAATTGCAAAATACTATTTCCAAACATCATTTATTGATTTGTATCATTTTATATTATTTATGTTGTCCAGTTGAATAAATAACTCTTTCAATGTATTTCATCATTCAACCTTTTCGCTTGGATTAAAACGCACATCCCTATTTCTCAAATTAAGGCAGACGTTTTTTAAAAATTGTTTTGGTTTTCGGTCGCCAAAATGTTACAGTACAATGAAATTCAAGTAAGTTGTTTTTTATTGTCCAATAAATGCTGATTTATCCTCATTTTTAATTCGCTAAAAAATGTTGGCCGCAGTTGAAGGCATTTGAATTTGTTGTTGCCTGAAAATTGGTTTCAGTAGAGTCTTGAACTCAATATCAAATGAAGTGGAATTTAATAAGTTGGTATAGGATGACTGACGCAAATTAGTCTATTTATTGTTTTTCAAGATGTTGCCTCTGTTAAACTCTGATTCATCAGCTGAGGCTTATTATTCCAGATGTGTCTAATAATTATAATAATAGTTCATTTATATGACGCCTTAAGCGTAGGGTCAAAGGTGCCTTGGTTCCTGTAGGGATAACTTGAGAAGATTGGTCTTCAGCGCAGGCTGTGATCGGATGATGGTTGTTCCAGACGGCGGGCGAGACATGGGAAAAGATCAATTGTAGAAGATGAGCGAATGGGATCGAGGATTTTGCGGTGGTGAATGAAATGATAAAATAGGGTGGATTAGATGTGGTTAAGGTGCGATAGGTGGGTAAAGACATTTTTTTTAATGATACGATAATATAGGGATAGCCAGTGCAGTTGCGTCAGGGCCTTGGAGCTGTTAAGATTAGGGCTAGGGAGAACAAGTTTAGCTAACTTGTTTTGGATGCGCTGAAGGGAGAGGATAAGGGAGGCAAGAGTGCCACACAAGAGAGAGTTGCAGTAGTCGAAGCGGGAGAGGACCAGACTGGGTGCAAGAGCAGTAATCATGTCGACCGAAAGAAACGGACGGATATGTCGGATCGCCCAGATGAGATGGTTGCAGGATTTTGTTATGGATGAGGTGTGTTGCTTGAAGCTGAGGTGGGAGTCAAAAGTAACAGTTTTAGAGTAGAAGAAGAAAGAAGAAGAGTGTTGTGTCCGCATGAATAATGATGGACTACTTTTAGTTGCGACTTGACCTAGAGTTGTTTACGTTTCGAGTTGAGTTTGCCGCGCGTTTCAGTTCTAATAAAGTTGTTTCGTCTCATTACATTTAGTGTTATCTCTCCAATATTCAATATACAAATACAACAAAGAGTACCGGCGATATTTATTGAAGATGGGGAGGATAGGTTCTTGAGCTGCAAAGGTGTGCCGAAAAACATTATTTCAGATTTTTGCGGGTTGAATTGGAGAAAGTTGACGAGATGCCAGTCATTAATGGCGTCTATGCACTTTCGCAGATTGTCTAGTTCAACGGAGACTCTGTTGCTGGAGAGGACGGAGTAGAGACTTGTGTCGTCCGATTATTGATGGAAGGACAAAATTTGTTACGATGACAGGGGTGAGATGTAGGTAGTGAAAAGTAAGGGTCTTAGGTTAAAGCCCTGGGAAACTCCAGCAAGGAGAGCATCAGAAAAGGAAGTGTTGCAACCTAGCTTAACGTATTGGGGTCTGTTGCAGAGGTAAGAATGGAACCAAGAGGGTGTGAGGCCGTCGATATTAAAGCCGGAGTTAAGTCTTTCTAACAATATGCTATGGTTGATGGTATCAAAGGCTGCCGATAGGTCTAGGCCGACCATGGCGGCACAGTTACGATTTTCACAGATGTGGGATAAATATGGGAAAATATGGGAAAGAGCGGTCTCTGTAGAGATTCCATGTCTGTAGGCATTGGAATAGAGAGAAGTTGGAGGATTTGGTAATATGGGGACGAAATCTAGAAAGGGTGAGCCTCTCTAGTAGTTTCGATATAAAGTGGAAAGGTTAGAGACGGGTCTGTGATTAGTGGAGGTAGGGTCGAGGCTTGGCTTTTTTAGTAAGGGGAGTACTTGAAGATGGAAGGGAAGACACCGGAGCAAAAGGAAATGTTGGCAAGTTTGGAGAGGGTTGGAGCTAGAATGGATGAATATTTTTTTAGAAGAGAAGTTGGGAAAGGATCTAGAGGAGATGTTTTGTTGGGCAATGCCCGAATGGCTTTCAAGACTTCTATAGACGAGACAGGAGGGAGGGAAGAGAGGGGCGTGCTAGTGAACTGCCTGGTTGGAGATAGATGATGAAGAAAGTGTATTGGCGATTTTTGAGAGTAAAAAATGTGCTGAATGAGGTGACGAGAGACTAGCACTCAGCATCAGCGTAGTGTTGCCGAGGGTTACTATGCAAGAAACTATGAAATAAGCGCCACATGGAACGTGGATTGGCGTTGGAGCTGAGTTCTTCCTTGAGAGAAGGTGCCCTGGAGTTTTGAATGGCCAGCTTGGCGTCCTTTGCGGATTTGTACTCTATACGTTTACGACGATACAAACGCTCCAAGCGTCTAGAATCTAGATGCATAAGCGGGAGTTTAAGGATCACTAATTACGGTGTTTATTAAAATAGGGCTAAGGTTGTAGGGCCGGTTGACGGATGGTAAGTCGAATGTGTTTAATTAATTAAGCATAAATTAAATTATCGAATTACATGACCCCGCCCGCGATGGGGGAAGTAATCGATCCTTGTGGGGCATGCGTGACTTGCTAGAGCAGGTGTGGATGAACACTATCATCAGGACCATTGTGGAGAGAAATTCGCTATTTTCTGTGTTCATTCACTGCGTGAGGTCTCTGGTCTATGCATAAAACATGAGCCTGTGGTGAGGCTAACTGACGATAACGATGACGACGACGATGATGATTATGATGATGAGGACGAAGATGATGCACTCACTGCAACTTGCTCTCTCCATCTCCGGGTTGACTCGACCTTGAACTTGAGATGCGTGTGAAGCTGCCATCCTCTTGGTTCTCTTGACGAACCTTATCATTTTGCCGATTGTCCTCATTGATCTGATCCTGAGATGCGTGGTTCAGTGCTTAGATGTGCGAATGGGGTAGTGTAATTTAGTCAAATAAATAGCTTTAAAATATTGGAAGCGTTTGAAAGTCAGCTTAGTGAGACTTTTAAAATGCTCTCAAATCGTGACACCACCGATAATTCTAAGTCCGTTAAAAGGAGCCAATACAACGGTAGAGAGAAATTCTCTGAAGTCTTGGACGGCCCGGCCATTCTTCCATTTTGCTGGAATTATACGAGGTAGAGACCTTTGTTCTTAAAATGGGGGTTCGAAGGCATTGGGGATCACGTGTTTTGTTTATATTACAAAGGATTTTATAAAAGCTTCGTGATGCATTTTTGTGAGTATTTCTAATTCCTCCGTAGATCGACCGGTCATAAGGGAAGCCATAGATCTGTCAAGGTTTCGTTTTCTTTAGGGATTTCCGAGGCTATATTGGTTTTGTCCGACTTTAAATTGGAGAGAAAAATGGATGGGTTTCAGAAATGTGAAAAGCGATTGTGATGATGATTGTGGTCGATGTTGAGTAGGATGACGACGACGACGAAGGTGCAATGAGATCGATGTGGTGTTGTGTCGTGTTTGCTTTGAGCTTTCAACTGATTAGAATCACAATCGCATGCCGAAGCAGGAAGGCATGACGAAGATGGCCACAATGGTAACTATGAAGACGATTATGATGATGATCGTGGTGGTGATGGTGACGACGACGATGACGATTATTGATATTATCGTTAAAGACTTGTCGTTGTATTGATCACGATCATCATCATCATCACTACAATCGTTTCAACCGACATCATCATCATTATCATTATCAAAACTCACTTTCCATCCCCATGTGCATCCTCGAAAACCTTGCCCTGCTGAACTTGGGACAGAGAGGTTTCCTGATGACGTAATAATGGAGCATCATGGCCGACAACGGTGGATGAAGCCGACGTCGCTCCCTTCATACCACGCGAAGATGACGACGACGACGGCGAGATGAGAGGCTTGGTGTCGCTGGTCTTCTGCACCTCCATTGAAGTGGTAATTAATTGAGTCAGACGAGGATCAGGGGCATTGTAGGTTAGGTCAAAGTTTATTGTTGCCTGGGATGATAGTATTGACGATGACTTAGAAGATCATGGTAATGTTAATGATAATAATAATGAGGATGTTTATGATGATGTTGACGATGATGATGATGGCTGCTTGTAATAGTTGTTACCAACCTGAGTGACGACATTGTTGTCATCCAGTAGACAATCTGAAACACTAATACGACCAACTTCAATCAGCTGTTGCAGGACCATGCCGAAAGAACCAATCAACCTGATAATCAACCAATCAAATTCAAATCAATCAAAACATTTCAACTCAGTCAGCCAGTCGAGCCAACAGTTATTGAATCTCCGAATCTTCAATGAATATTTTAAATTAAACGTAAACCTCATTCAACCAATCAGCTCCTCTCGTTCATTCAACCAATCAACTTTTCAGTGTTCAATCACCTGTTGGCAAGGTATTTCTTGTGGTTAAAAATTTGAATCTCAATCTGTTCAGAAGCCTCAATGGCCTGAGGAAGGTTCCATCTGAAGACCTTCAGAAATGGTGTTTCGATGGTTTGCAAATCGAATTTATGCATTATTGAAAAGATTGAATGAATGAATGCATGAATGAATTAATGGATGAATGCTTGAACGAATGAACGAGGAAACACTGAGGTTAACTAACCAGAAATGAAGGAAGAACTGATAATCGGATGAAAATGTTCAGAGGTCGGATGGTTATTATCTCAATGTTCATGTGTGTTTGTGCTTTTGTGTGTGCAAGTGGTTAATTAAATAGGGCGTGAAAGGAACATTGGACATTTGGAAAGACTGGCTTTTAAAAATAGTTCGGAATGTGCAGAAAAAGAAGCAATTGAGCAGATGAAGAGATCCTTTAAGAGTCATAAGGAGTTTTCGAGTGCCCAGCAAAATATCATGGATTCTCACGACTGCGTCATTAGAGCTGTTCTGGTAATGATGATGATGATGGTAATTATGACGACGACGATGACGATGGGATGGCGAGGATGGTGATGATTCATTAGATTCCTAGGTAAATTTAAAAAAATTTTAAATTCAGCATTAGTTTTATCGTCTGAATTGCCAAGTGAAAACCCGTTTTCCAAAAGAAGTGACAACTATCACCATCATCATCATCATCATCACCAACCTCATCGAAGAAGACAAAACTGTCGCATGATTCGCAATTCTTGGAAAACTGGGCAACACCTGAGAAATGAAGTAAAATTAATATTTAAATTACATTTAATTGGATGGATAGGTGGAGGGATGGATTTGTGAGTCGATGAAAGAATCGGTGGGTGGATTGTAATGGTAACTTCATTTATATATAGCGCCATATGGGATCTTTTCCAGATAAGCCCTGCCATTAGTGCAAAAAAATGCACTAGCGAAAAGTTAAGCCCCGCCACTTTATGTTAATGCACGCACTCAACTTTGACCTATTTCTGTTGTCTATAAATTTGAATATTTAAACGCACGCTATAAAAGCAACTCCTTAGCCGCCTCTAGGCTCATTTTTGCACAAATTTTCTATGTTCGGACTTAAAACATGAATGAACTTTCTGACGCTTTCGACTCTCGTTCATGACAGGGAGACGGCAATACGTTTTTCTTTGCAAAGCCACGGAGTGATCCATCAGCAACGTTTATGCAATAATGGCCACCAAATGACACTTTCAACTGTTTCTGACAGGCGGAGGTGTAATGCCCGACAGTGTCGGCAAGAAATCGGTCTTAGAAAGTTCTTTAGTGGACAGCTACTTGTGTGAGTTCGTTTTGAGGCAAAGGTACCGAAATGTGGACCTTTTCATGCAAATTATTAATGACATGCCTCAATTTCACCCTCTTCAATAAAATCTAAAGGTACAAGTTTCATATCCTCTTTTTTATAATATTTTTTTGGTGGCGGGGGTTAACTTTTTGGCGAGGCTTATCTGGAAAAGATCCGCCAAATGCATAGCGTCAGAGGATCTTCTTGCAACCATTCCTTCCCAAGGGCGCTGGCAGCAGTGTAGGCTGGGTTTTGAACACGACACATTACGAATGTTGCCATTACCGCCGTATGCAGGCACGTAACCCATTCGGCTAACCTGCATGGATGGTGAGAGTGTGGGTGGGTGAGTGGATGGTGGGTGTTTGGGTGAGTAGATGGTGAATGGAAATGCGAATTAATTTGGAGCCAATCACATGAAATAAATAATTCAATTTCCATAAAACTCCAAGAAACCATAGGCAGCTCACCATCGATATCGTCATCATCGTCGTCGTCATCATCATCATCATCTTCATCATCACCACCATCAATATCATCATCACCATCATCAATATCATCATCGCCACCACCACTATCGTCATAAAATGTCATAATCCCCGTCATGATTATCCTTATCAGCACAGTCCACTCCCATTAAGATTTTATATCGCAACCGCGGGCGGATTGACACGAGATTTTAAAGCAGTGATAAGGCAGCTTTAGGGAAAAAAGTAGTTCCTGGAGTGACGTCGACACCCACGGACGCGAATGAATACAGTGAAGCATCAGGAAAAGTCGAAGTCAAATGGAGTGACGGTCAATATTCCTGCGCCTTTCTTGAGTTTTGATTTGCAGTGCTGTTTTCTTTGTGTTGTTGCTGTTGTAATTCATGCACGTTGGCGATCATTTATCCGTTCATTCATTCGTTCATTCACTCATTCCTCCACTCTAAAACCACATGGGTTGATAAATGGATGAGTAGACAGATAGATGGATGGATACATGGATGGGTAGACAGATGGATAGATGGATCCATCTACTTACAACGCAGACACAATTACAGAAACAGTTGACGCAATTTGACGTTCTAGAGATCCTAGCTGTCTTCAGAATTGCATATTACCAACGTTTGTTGTTGTTATTATTATTATTATATTATTATTATTATTATTATTTTGTTTATTTATTTTTCATAGTTTTTAAATTGTTATTTTTTATTGTTGTGGTTGCCATCGTCTTTGTTGTTGTTTGACGGATAACCTGATGACTTGTTTTAATATTTTCAATTTCATATTGTTTTGTATTTTGCGACCTTGTGCCATTCATCACTTATTTATTTGTAATTATGTAATTAAACTTCATTAATTAATTCATTATTCATTAACCCACCTCTGAACGTTGCCTTGGCAACACGATCACCTCTGTTCTTGAGGTTCTCTATTGACCTGAGATGGAGGACCAATGACATTCTGTAATAAATTAAGCAATTATGTTAATGTATCTATTAATGTTAACAGCATTCATTAATGTAATAAATTATTATTGCTCAATCGACATGCCTGGTCGTAGCGTAACGTAGCATTTGGTTAAATATTGCTGACCTAACATAATATCATAACGATCTAATCATCAACTATCATAATGCGTTCGAGTCAAAGTACTTTTTGGAAAAGTATTCGTTAGAAAAAGTAAAATTAAATTTACTTTCTAGAGATGTCGACGTGGATAGTTTTGATGTGCAGTTGACAGTTGTTTGTTTACAAGAGGAGATCACAAAAATTTGCGGCGACGACGATGATGATGATGATGCTGGTGATGTTGATGGTACAAGATGCCCTGAGTCACTGTTTTCTATCCTTGAATTCCATCGATAAATTGGGATAAGTAGTTTGTTAAATAATAATAATTACTAATTAATATTAAAATTAATAAAGCTAGGCTTTAACGATGTTCGTTTAATATTCATGTAGGCATTTGTTAATCTTGAGAATCCGACCGCACGGATGGATATGCCGGGTGGTGAGGTTGGTCCGGTGCTTTTTATAACCGTTGCTGCTCTGCTGTCGTGATCGTCGTAGTAGTAGATGTGATTGTAGTTGTTGCGGTAGATGAAGTCGGTGAAGTAAGAGCAGACAGACGCTACATTAGTCATGTCATTCAGTACCGTCTCTAATGACAAGAACATTTCTCATACAACAAAGGCGTCGTAAATCTTACTTTGCCTCGCTCCATTCATTCCTATACTCATCTGCTGATCGGCTTAATACATTCATCCTTCCATCCACCCACCTAACCATTCATCCATTCACTCATCCATTCACCCACCTAACCATTCATTCATTCATCCATTCACCCACCTAACCATTCATTCACTCATCCATTCACCCACCTAACCATTCATTCATTCATCCATTCACCCACCTAACCATTCATTCACTCATCCATTCACCCACCTAACCATTCATCCACTCATCCATTCATTCATCCACCAACAGATATGCCGAACAGGTGCTTGCTGTGCAAACATGGCTTTTTCCATCCCTCGTTAATTGCGACCCCTCACCTCACCTTGTTTCCATTCTCTTTTATTTTTACCATCGTTCGACCATCTCCATGTTTGGCTGATTGTCCATGCCCATGATTCGACTTCCGGCTTTCCTCAGTCCTTGAGTTACCATGGAAACGCTAGGAGGACAAAGATGTTGACTTGGTCATTTCTGACAACAATGCAACGGTTTGCAATAACTCCAATGAAGACGATGTGATGAAGCCACAATGGGAATGAGTTTCGTAGCTATTAGTTTCACCATCCCGCTAATGCATTCTACAGGAAGCACCCGATTGAGCTTCAATGACCACCTGGAATCTTACCTGATGATGATGATTGAAGATATGAGTTTTTTTTGCCCTGCGGTTATTTTATGATTACAACAAATCTTCAATTAATTAATTAATTTATTTGTATTTATATTATTTTTATTTTAGATAATTTATTTTTATTTTATAGTATGTTTTCGATTTTATTCGCAAATGGAATTAAAATCTTTTAGAAATAATTTTGGAAAAAAAGTGAAATCATACAATTTTTAATCAGGAAAATACCAAAATTATTGGAAGAAAATAGATCCATCAATTTCTGATCACGCAAGTAATTTGTCGTTAATGACGATGATGGCGTTGTTGATGATGACTACGATGGCAATGATGATGATGATGATGATGACGATGATGACGTCATATTGTAATAACGTGGTTTTCAGAGATGCTTTGAAACATTGATTCTACGTTACTTCGCCTTCAAGCCCCAAAATGCATACGTTTTATGAAAAAGATGACCACGATTACGATGATAATGATACCGATCATGATAATGACGAGCAAAGGATACACTGAGCAAGGACACAGCATGAAAGACACATTGTAACAACAACTTTCTAAGAATCCTTCAAAAACTGCTTCTGTTCGTCACTCAGTTCAGGGTGCCAGAGTTCAAGACTCAGTAAGGCTCTGCGGTTGCCAGGCAACGAGACGCTTCTGATGTTATTCGTCAGTTCCTCGTCTTCATCCTCATCACCGCCTATGACCCACTCTCTGTCGAAGGAGGGGTCGTAAAGAAGGAACCGACCCAATTGCCATGACCTTCTTTCACCTCTAACGAGAATTAGGTCATCTCTGGCCAATGAGAGGCCGAGGTCGGCTCTAATTCGAGCGTTGGATGGGCTGATGAAACTGGATAGGACAGTGTTAGGTTGGATGATGTAAATCTGTGCCTGTTAAATATTCAATGAAGAGTTGTAGTAGGCTTTTTTTCTATCAGCATAATTCGTTATAATTTATTGTAATTATCTATGCGATGAGCATCTGGAATTTTGGAATTTAGAAATGTCGAAACATGCTAACACGTGACACTGTTTGAACATAAATTCTTTGAAAGTTAAAATTAATATTTTATATAATTATACCTTTAAGTAAATAATATAGATAAAATAAGCGAACTTACCTAATGACATGCAAAGGTAATTATCTGAATATGGAAATAATATTTGATTATGCAAATTATGAACCTGGCACTGTGTACATTTGACAACATCTGGAATGTTCTCAATCATTCGACAGGTAGAGGGAAGGTAGTCGCAGGTTTGATGGTTCTTCACACCTATCGACGAATATTGCTAATAAATATTTTTTTATGTAATAGTTAATTGGATTTTATTTTAAATCAACTCCAGAATTAAATTTGAAACAAAATTAAAATCGTTGCAAACGATCTGAGAATAACGTCCCAAAATTCTCCGCCATTACACGAATTTTTTCGATACTCACCGTCTACGAAGAGAGGCAGTTTTTCCACTCCACCGCTTTCCAAGTGATCCACGTCATCCACCTGGATCAACAACGCACCTAATCCTTCATCTGCCAAAACCTTCTCCAATTCCTCTCTGATGTTGAACCAGTAATTCTCCAACTCCGTCAGAAGTCCTTGGTTCTGTTCCGATAGCTGCTCCTTCGTCCACCAAACTCTGTTGCTCAGGCCTGGGACTGTGACGATGTTGTGTTGCCAAGGAGACTGTAGCAACCCGCTGTCAACTGCTTTGTTGTACACATGTTTGGCCTGAGGGTTTTTGCTGAGATCAGAGAGGCCATCCACATATCCACCCATCCACCTATTTATCCATCCATTCATCCATCTATCCAGCCAGCCATCCATTCATCCAAAATCCAAATATTCCATTAATCCGTACCTCCTCCTTCCTGCTGAGTCTGTTGAGAGCATCACCCAGTTCCAGGAAGATCCTGACATCACCGATGTTGGCTTTACCACCCTCAATTACAGGTAGCATGAGGTCAACCGCTGTCAGGAAATCCCGATCGACTATTTTTAGCAACGAGCCCAGATAAAGTCTGGCGAATGAGTCGAACGGGTATCTATCCAGAACCTGATAGCGAAGAAGATGATGACAACGACAACGATGACGACAATGATGGTGATGATGATGACGACGACGGTTCGAATTGAACGAATTTCATTACTAATGGTTTGTCAGCATCTTTAATGTTTAACCTTTTCAATTGAACAGCAGCCCTCGACAGGGAAGGTTAAAAATAACTCACCAATTGGAACGCAACCTTGGCAGTCGTGAACCGACCTTCTTTTAACGAGGTCAGTGCAAGGTCATTGAACTCGTCCACGTGATCGGGGTACATGTCGATGAGGGTCTGCAGAGCTTCCCTTATTAGACCTTCTTGTTCTGTTCGATGATGGTAATGATTCCGTTGACGATGAATATGATAATAGTAGTGATGATGACTATGAAGATACGCCTCCATTTCACTCTGACACTTAGAAATATCGAATAAGAACAATCTCATTTTTAATTGATAAAAAAATAAGTTGTATACATATTAAAGTATAATAACAATGCAAAATTATTATTTAATCATTTATTTATATAAAATTAATTAGTCACCAAATAATAAAACTTGCTAGAAATATCCCTATAAAACCATACCTGTTACTTTTTTGGCTTCCAATAGTTTGATGAGTTCACTTGTAGCAAGGTAACTGAACCGTCTCGATAAAGGTGGTTGACCCAGTAACAAGAAGTAGGTGTCCTGGGCGTCCTCGAGTATTGTCGTCAGTCCCTCACCCTTCCAGACAGCTGTCAGGGCTCTGGCTTTGCCAAGAGCAGCGAAGTTGTCTTTGATGTTTTCTAGAAGTTTCACGTGGTAGTGGTTTACTGCCGCTCTGGCATTCTGTTGAGAGACGCGTAATTCTAATTATTCCCATGTATTAAGATCGGTATTACATGTAATAAAATTATATTATATATAGGCTATTATAAATATTAGTAATATTGCTTTTTATTAATCAATAGAAATGGACAACAAATTAGCAATATTAGCAATAAAAGACAACACGATGTAATGAATTGGATGAAACGACCAACTTTCGAAATCTGTTTATCCATTTCTTCGAGAGCTTCGTCAATTTTTTGATCGATTTCTTCGGCAATCTTTTCATCATCATACAGCTCTGATTCATTCTTGATCCCATCATTATGACTTTGACCCAAAATCTCGTCGACTTGACCCAAATTTTCCTGATTTTTCGAGTCTTCCGACCGCTGTTTGTCTTCTGGCTGCTGTAGTTGGACGAATTCTTCATCTTTGACCTGACTTACTTCATCGTCCTCGAACGTGATTGGTTCTTCTTCTTGAACTTCTTGTTCAGTTTCATCGTTATCTTCTTCATTTGGAGTTTTGTTTTCTAAACTTTCTAAGCTTTCCTCAAACGATTTTCCCTCTTCTAAACTTTCTATGTTTTCTTTATCTTTGTATTCCCCTTCTAAACTTTCTTTGCCATCACTTCCCATCTGGTCCAAATCCAAATATGTTTCTTCCAGAACTTCCACGTCTTCTGAATCTTTGACTTGAACCGTTTCAAGTTCTTCAGCTTCTGATTGGTCACCTTGGACTTCACCGAATTCTTCTTCCACATTCTCGATGACAATTTGGCTGTCTTCCTCATTCGTGTAAAACACGTCTTCGTCGTATTGATAGTTAACTTTCTCTTCTTCAACTTTCAGTTTCTCCTCGTCGACATCTCGTTTCGTTTTGGAATCTTTGGTCTCCTCCGAAACGACGTCATCATGTTCCTGTTCACCATCCTCTTCTAGTCCTTTATCTTCAACTTCCATATCTACGTCGCTTTCATAAATGCTTTCAGTTTCGTTTACATCAGATTTATCGTCGGTTTCTGTTTCGTTGTCACTTTGAACATCGAGTTTATTATTAGTTTCGGTTTCGTCTTTATCTTCAAATTTAACCTCAGTTTCGTCTTCAAGGGGTTTAGCCTCTTCGAATTCATCGTCTCCTAAAATTTGCTTTTCTGATTTGGTAGCGCTTTCAGGTTCGCTCTCTTTTTCGATTTCCAACCGTTCAACCGGTTGGTCTGAGCTTTCAGATGTTTTTCCCAACTCTGGTTCAGTTTCACTTACTTTGTCGGATTCGCTTTCGTTTCGTTTTTCAGAGTCGACGTCAGTCTTGATTTGCTCATCCTGGCTTTCCCCTGCGTGCACGTCATCTTTTACCAATTCCTCCTCGTATTCATCGTCATCGTAGTATTCAAAAGGTGTCTCAATTTCATCTTCCTCCTTCCCTTCAAGAGATTTGTGCCTTTTGTGCAGGACATTGTTGATGCTCACTGTGTCCTTGTAATCGTCTTTCCCAGTGTCTCCGATTGTTTTGTAATATTCTGAGGCACTGATGTCTCCGATCTTGTTGATAATCTCTTCATCTTGAGCCAATTTTTCTTCGAAAGTCTTTTTCAGAGGCTCAGAACTTACACTTTCATCGGTCGGGAATTTGAAATCGGTTTCAGTTTTTTCTGAGTTTTCTATTTGGGCTTCATCTATGTGCTTTTGTTCTTTTCTGAGTTGTTGCTCTAGATCTTCGGTAAGAATTTCCTCTTTCGGTTCGTCTTCTGTTTCAAATTCAGAAGTTATTTCTTCGAATTTTACTTTGCCTTCAAACTCGTCGGTTTCACTTTTCTGGAATTTTTCAGCATCATCCTGACTTTCATTTTGTTGATCGTTTGCATACGCCTCAACGGTTTCTCGACTTTCCTCAGCTTGTTTCTCAAGATCTTTCTCACTTTCATGTTCTTGTGGGCTTTCCAAATCCGGTTCAAACAAAGCATCCTCGACAGTTTTTTCAGTTTCTTCTGCAAAGATTTTTTTAGACTCATAATCTGTTTCAATTTCGTCTTCATCGGATTCGGGTTTTTCGTCTTGAAGTTCTATTTTTTCCTGGAAATGTTCACCTTGTTTGTGCTCTTGGGCCGCTTCTTCGTCACGTGTCACACCGCCGCCCAACAGAACTTTAAATCCGTGATCTGTTAAAGCGTAGATGGATGCTTAACTTACATCATCATCATCGTCGTCGTCGTCGTTATCATCATCATCATCATGGCCATCACCATCGTCCTCACCAAACAGTTCTGAAACGGAGTATTCAGTCAGCTTCTTAATGTTGGGTCCATCTTCCCAGTTGCCTAGCCACAGGTAAACTCCTGCGCTGACGACGACAGCGAGGACTGAGGCAGCGATGAAGAATTTACCGAGGTAGGCCGAGGTTGATGACCTAGTTCCTGATTGGATGAAGTAGAGGTTATCAATCTTAAATCATGTCATCGTCATCATTATTACGATCGTAGTCATCGTCATCATCACCATCATCACAAAATTTTAAGCTGACCTTTTGTGATGACCTTCTTGGTGACCTTTTTAGGAGCAGAACCTCCATTTTTAACCTCCTTCTTGGTAAGAGCTTCCTTTGTCTGTTTGGGGCTCTTGTTTGTGTCTGACACATTTGTAATTAATTATTAATTAATTATTATTTGTAATTCATTATTAATAGTCATTATCATTACTTGTAATTAATCACTTACAATCATTATCAGAATTTTATTTTTTCTATAGACATTGCTTACATTTAATCAACAAACTTATGATTAATGCATTAAGGCCAAAATTGAACTGCAGTGATATTGAAAACTTTTTAATTCAACTAAAACGTTCTCGCCATCAGTTGCCTGGGAGCAGCTGATAAACCGATAAATCTCGACGCGCAGTATCCTCATCCAACCATTCTAACGATGGTTATGACTGGCTCGAGGTGTTGAAGAAATCTTGTTGTCTTGTTGCTGTAACTCAGCGATTCTCAACCTGTGGGTCGCGACCCACTTAGGGGTGGCTGGCGTTTTTGCCAGGGGTTCGCCTAAGACACCGAGAATTTAATATTTTGATAATATATTTTTCAAAATATTTTTTCAAGACTTATCTTTTGACAAAACCTTATCTTTAACCTTACATATAATTTTGAGCCAGATGCTTTTTATAGAGCAAGCACTTTTTGGCTTATTATGTGACGTTCCAACGTCGCGTCGAACCGGTTGTTGGATCGCAGAGATGCTTGCGGCGATAATGTGACATTTAACGACTGGCTTAAGGGCTGCCTGGATACAATGTTGCAACTGTGGACGGAACTTGGTAGATCCAGCTAATTTTGTTATTTGATATTGTACATTGTACACATGAAATGTACATGATAAGGATGTGTTCACATCTCTCGTTCTCTGCAAAATTTGTGTTTGCTAGTGAGCACGTTTGTTGGTCGTTGCCATCATAAATTTAGCAAGCATAACCATCTCGCTGAAACTGTTGCAATGTTTAAAAACTCAAATTTTGTTGTTGTGCTTGGGTTCGCGGCGTCAGAAAAGTTGGAAACCGCTGATGTAATCGATGTTACTACGATGATGGTGGATGCTATGATTTTAGAACTAAAACTTCAACTCACCTGATTTTGGGGACGAGTCGCTTTCCGACTTTTTGGCTTTGACCATGATGTTCCTGTGCAGTGAAGAAGATGATGAAGATGCTGGTGTTGATTGTGATGATGATGATGATGATGATGATGATGATGATGATGATGATGATGATGATGATGATGATGATGATGATGATGATGATGATGATGATGATGATGATGATGATGATGATGATGATGATGATGATGATGATGATGATGACGACGACGACGACGATGATGATGATGATGATGACGAGGACGAGGACGATGATGTTGTTAATGGTGACGGTGATGTTAGCTATAATGACGGGGTTCCGCGATATAAAACCAGGTGTTGCATCACAGCTTGTCACTGTATCGTCATACTACGCACGAATGAGTGAGTGAGAGTGAGTGAGTGAGTGAGTGAGTGAGTGAGTGAGTGAGTGAGTGAGTGAGTGAGTGAGTGAGTGAGTGAGTGAGTGAGTGAGTGAGTGAGTGAGTGAGTGAGTGAGTGAGTGAGTGAGTGAGTGAGTGAGTGAGTGAGTGAGTGTGAGTGAGTGAGTGAGTGAGTGAGTGAGTGAGTGAGTGAGTGAGTGAGTGAGTGAGTGAGTGAGTGAGTGAGTGAATGAGTGAGTGGAGTGAATGTATGATTGGCTGAAACTTCCAAACCGAAATATTTTTGTGAGAATTGTTGCGTTGAAAGAGAATGCAGCCAGGTAATGTTGATTTTTTGAACCGATTATCCATCAAGAACGCAGATGAGGCTTAGCTTCTTCCAAACATCAGTACATCATTTATGCAGTACAAAGTTAAATCACATAATATGATTATTCTATGTTTCATATCATATTTAAATATTTATATTTTTGGCTTCTAGTTAATTTAAACATTAGTACCAATATTACCATAATTATATTTTCAACCTTTACTTGACTTTTATATAGCTACGTTTATTGACGTGTGTCATGAGTTGACGTTGCCAAGTCAAAAATATGGTTCAACAACCTATATACCGTCAACATGCACGTAATATTTTTAAAAAGATTTATAATGATATGACGTATACCTATAACATTTCATCAATGCGAAGGTGATGATTTTAATTAAGAAGGCAATGAAGACGACAATAATTAATAAATGCTTAAGTACAATATTAATGTTATTATTATTCCTAAATTAAATTTTATTCATTAACGGAATTATTACATAAAACAGTTGACAGCTTTGTAAACGTGATTGCACAGTTACCAACAGTCATTTAATTGTCTACGTCACAACAACTCAACGGCACCAACAAACACCAACCTCAAACTGTGTTTTTGCAAGGATAAACGTCAATTAATTTTATGCTATGTCAAGTATGTCAAGTTAATATGCTGGTTATTATTACGTTCAATTATCACTAGCTATTAATTAATAAATAACATTAATCCCTATATTTTTCAATCCGTCCTGTACAGACTTCTTCTACTGAAAGAAAGTGCAACCTTCAATGTTGAGAATGTTCAGCCGAAAGAAGAGGAAGACTACGACGATGAACTTTAGGCTTCTGGTGCATTCTGGCGGGCTAGCTGATGAGTACGAGGAAGAGGATGAAGATGGATATGAAGATGATGATGATGATGATGATGATGGTGATGATAAAGATGAAAATGGAGGCCACAGATTGCCCTCTCTCAGGTCTCTCTACGCCTCTTCACAATCCCACTTAACCTCAGTGCATCCGAACAAGTTATTCCAATGAGTTTCATACTTTCACCAAGAGGATCTATCTCGCTTAAACTCATTTTTAATTCATTTTTGTTACAAAACTGAACCTGAATTACTTAATGATATTAAGTCATTGTTCATAAATATTTATTGTTGATTTTATAATTAATAATGATTAATATTAATAAATAATTATTATTAGTAAACAATTACTGTTGTCATTGTAATTAATAGTGGTTATTATTAGTAAACAATTATTATTGTTAATAATGGTTATTAATAATTGTAAGGGGATCGTGCAAATGCAACACGTGGCATCCCCTGCTGAGGAAAAGCACGTGATGTTACGAAAGAGATGAAGAGTCGCGGTGAGAGGAAGGAAGCTTGATTTCGAAGATGACAAAATGCGCGGCAAATAATTACAATTCAAATAAAGCACTTGAGAAAAGAACGACAAATCCGTCCTAATCATCTAGATATGCAACGGACGTTAATAAAACATTACGACAAATCAAATATTTCTTGAAATATCAGTATGTTATTATTTTCAAAATTCCAGTTTTAATTTTTTTTTTTAAGTCGTGATCATTAACATTTAATAACATATTTTAAATATATTTCATTAAATTACATTTTAAATTGGACCCATCAAAAACGTGCAATAAATCGAACAGAATAAAGATATGCAAGTATGTATATAACATAAACCAAAAAACCTTTATTCTAATCATCGCCAGCTTAATATTAAGAAACAACTTTTCATCAAATCATTACTTCAAAAACTTTTTCAAAAACCCTTCCACAGGTTGCTTCTTGACGAGATCCTCCCATTTCAGACCAGAGGCCTCCCATATCTTTGACGCCACAACTTTCCCCTGCTTAACCGACACCTCATTGACAACAGTGGCCAAGAGTCTGGCAGTGTTGTCGTTATCTTCTGACTCAAACTCCTCCTCCATATCCTCTTCAGAAGTGTTGATGAGGATGTTCAATTTGAGGGGGGATCCAGTCGAGACCACGGGAGACACTGCCTCACCGAGGTAGCTCCAGATCTGTGGAACGTCGACAGCAATGTCGTCAGCGAACCTCGTCAACATGGCGAGAGCAGCAGCGTATGCTTCGACTGGAGCGACGTTGTTTTTAAGGATGTTCATGTGAAGCATTCCCACCGCCTCTCTGATCTTGCTGGACTTCTCGATGTTCCGTTCAATAGAAAAATAGAAAAACCTGACGGCGTTCTTGAAGCACGATTCAACGTGAAGTTCCTTGATCGTATCAACTGCTTCGTTGATATCCTTCAACTCGACGTACTCGTCCACCCTAGATTTAACTTTCTTCGACATCTCATCTCTGGAAATTTCCAACTCCTTGCGATTTTCTCTCTGAACCTGCGGTGCGGGAATCTTGGCAGACGATTTATGTTCTGAAGTAAGTTTCTGCTGAACAACTGCAGTCTTATCGTCATCCTCGTTGTTAAGATTGGCCAAAGGAGCGAAGAACGATGGAACTGCGCCCTTTTCTTTGCTGGTTGTCTTGGTAGTGGTGATGGTGGTGGTGGTAGTGATAACGGATGAAGCACCCTTGTTCCAGATGCCTCTGCTGGGACCCAGTTTAATTTCAGAATCTAGCTTTGGTTTACTAATGTTACTAAATCCCTTGAGACTGATAGGTTCCACTTTCGATGATTTGCAAGGGACAGTAGTCCAATCGCTTGCACTAGGTTGGCTGACTTTGGGCTTAATCACCGAAGGACCCTTGTTGTGATACCACGGTGTTTTGCTGGCATGCGACTCCATTTTTTTATGTTGTACCTGTGTAGCCTCCTTGTGGATCTGTTCGATTTTCTTCGGACCCTCGACCTTCTGTCTTGGCACCCATTTGTTCTTCCTAAGCTCGGCTAAGTCGATCATCATAAATCTGATTCTGGTGGATGTCTTCTTGGCTTGAACCAATTTATTCATCTCGGCGAAGTACGCATCAACTCTTGCCTTCGACTTAGGGTTGTCAATGTCTTTGCCAATGGTAGTCAGTAAGTTGCACAGACACTCAATGCTGTCCTCATCTCCAGAGCCGCTAAGCAGCTTTGCAAGACATTCGTGCATGATGTTCTCCGTCAGCACAGTCAGTTTGTAGAGCTCTCCAATTAATCTGATTGTTCCCAAGTATCTTCTCTTAGCTTTCACTGCAGACTCCAGCTTATTCTCTTCCAAAATCTTCTTTTCGGATTCCTAATAAATAAATGAATAATTTCATTATTTTCTAAATCTAAACTTGAAATTTTAAATTATTGGTAGAAAAAAAATTACTTACCGATTTGGCGTTGTCAATTTGTTTTTGAATGTCAGCGATAATCTTTTCGGTCTGTTTTTCTTGTACGAATTCAAACTGGCATTTGTCCAACAACAGCTTCCTGAATTTTACAAGCTTGGTGCTGTCTTCTTTTGAAGGAACGGCTAACTGTAAATTTAAAATAATGTTTTATGAATTCGCCTCAGAATAATGAATTACACAAATAGTCATTGATACTGTAAATGTAAATGATAATGAAAACTGGTGCAACACTTACGTTCGAGAGATTTTTGGCCAAGTTGGCATAAAGGCTTGAGAAGACTGGCTGGATAACTGACTGCTCAAAAAGCAAGTTGATGCATCCACTGAGACGCTCTTCTGAATCGATCGGAAGCTCCTTGATTTGTTCCATAAGAGCGTCGAAGAACTGCGGAGTCAGTTTGTTCAGAATGCCCTTCAATCTGCCCAAGAGACCCTCTGTGTCATTTCTATACGCATTTTTCGGTGCCTGCCAGGCTAACTCAGATTTGTGAAGGGCAACCTCCTTCCTGACTTCAAACATCTGAAGGTAATTGCCGCGAATTCTGAATCCATAAGCCTCGCTGCGAACAATGTCATACTTTGGAAGCGCAAGTCTGACTTTGGTCATGCTTTCAAGAATATACAGCAAATCACTCTTTTGGTATTTCCTAATTCCTTTGAAAACATATTGTTTGTGAACGAAATCCTTCATTTGTGCCTCTGAATTCTTCTGGTCCGCCACAGGTGAGGCTTCGTTTTTGGTTTCAACGACGACGTTTTGAATATCTTCGACCTTTTCTGAAGCTAAGACTTCTCCCACTTTAACTTCCGAAACAACATCATTAAGGACAGTCTCTTTTTCAGGAGTCTCTACAGTATGAGAACTCTCACAGCTTTCAGACTTCAGTGGTTCGTCACATTTCAGAGCCACTTCGGTTGACGTGACTTTTTCAACGGAAGGACTTTCCTCGTGTTTGCTTTCTGTTTCCGTAACTTCAACCTTAAGTTCAGCTTCACTTTCTTCCGAGACTTTGATTGAATAAGGAATTTCAGGCACTGGCTCTTCACATTTTACATTTATTTCCATCGATACGACTTCAACCGATGAAGTGCTCGAACTCTCCGCTGGTGCAACACTTTCTTCTTCTGCAGCTTGTTTTGGTGGCTCTGAAGTCTCATCAGAAGTAGGACAAACGGGTTCTTCCTTTCCTGACTCTTCGCACGTCGCACCCACTTCGTCCGTTGTCAAAACTTCAACTTCCTTCGGAGTGCTGTCCTTTGGTTCAACACTTTCTTGCACTGGGTCAGTTGTTTCAGTTTCGACTTGATTCGTTGATTCTTGTTTCTTATTCCAATTCTTGAAGTCGACTTTTTCTCCTGTCTTAGGATCGACAATTTCAATTTTTTTACCTTTATTGCCATTTGCAAGCCTAACGACATCCAATTTCTCTCCGGTGGTAGGGTCAACTATTTCAATAAGCTTCCTGGTAATCTTATATGTTGGAACGTTTTGATGTATGACTTCCTCCGGAGCAGAACTCGTGGTCAAATTAGTAACAGTACTGCTTGGTTCGGTACTAGCGACAGTTGGAAGATTAACTACTAAGCCGGCATCTGGGTTTGTGATTTCAACATCATTCCTTGCGCAATCTTCCTGCTCATCCAAGCATACAATCTTGATGCTCGATGTCGATGGTTCTGGATCTTCATTAACTTCATCGATAATCGGCCCAGCGGTGTTTTCTTCAAGATTTTGGCCTGCTCCAGCATCCATGTTTGCAAAGGTTTGGGGAACCCATACTGTTTGAGGTATAACCGTTTGGATCCCTGTCCTAGTATCGATGACCGCTCGATAAAACGTAACTGGACGACAGTACATTGGAACTGAAGATGGCTGCATGAATTGACCAGGAAAAGGCATCATGTTGTGTGGCCCAGCGTTCGGTTGAATAGGCCCTACATTGTGTGAGAGGTACACGTTAGTCTGCGGAACGGACATAACATTTGATGCTGGAACAAGGTCCTGCGAAACTGGCACTTCAGTGTTTGAAACGGAGACAAATCTCTGTGGAGATGGCATGTTCTGCTGCCTAAATGGAACTCTGACTGAAAGTTCTGGCACAAAAGGGCCTGGAAATGAGGGTCTTTCCAATTGTGGTATATTCGTAGGTTGGGGTACTGCGTTCTGTGCTAATGTCTGGGGTCGAACGTAACGGAATCTTTGCGGTGTAAAAAATGTCTGGGGCTGTGCTGAACGACTGTGACGTGGCTGTCGGAAACAATTAAAATTGTTATCATGGATTAAATCAAAACAATAATTCCTTAAAAGCAGAACTATATTTAGAAACCTATGCTGAAATCTACACTAAGATGTTAAAAAGTAATGTTTCGTTAGTCCTAATGATTATGTCTAAATTATCCTGAATTCAAATAGAAGCAGCATTAACCTGATAGTTTCTTCTTGCAGCATTAGGGATTCCTTGCGGGGGAAAATGTTTTGTTTTCATCTGAGTATTCGGTTGACTGAAGATTTCAAAGAAACATTTGGTTAGACTTTAGTAATAACTATTAACAAGCACTTATTTAAGCAATATTAAAAATTATTATGCACAAGTAAAAGTATCCTTTGCACAAAGCTAAAATATCTTGCTGCGAACAAAATGAACTAATGCAAACTCAAAAGCCAAAAAATACCTTTCCAAGTTCTCCATGTTGTTGATGTTCAGTTTTGTAGTTGTATTTACATGTTAATTTCAAGTTTTCGATTATTGGAAGTACATTTAAAAAACTATAAATATGTGATAATAACATTTTAAAATCCAATTAAATTTTTATTAAAATTTTATAATTTTAATAAAATTTTTAATTAAGCTTATTTATTTTTATTTCTTAGCCAATAACATTAATAATTTACATAAATCGAATCGAGCATAGTGGCAATTAACTTTTGGTCTGCGATACGTACGCGTTACGCTGTTTGCGAAATTGAATATTGACTTCATGAGCGACGCTGACAACGGTGACGAAAGAAGGTGGTTTTAGGTATTTCGCATTTCACACATTTTAATTTAAAATCTTTTTTTTGATGATTTTAATGTTGTCTGATTGCATAAAGACTAGTTCAATAAACGCATATGGATTAATAATATCGAAACAATTCAGCATAAGCGGGTTTATAAAAGGTATTGTTACTTGTAATCACGTTTAAAAAACAATTTTTATGATCTTTCTGAAATATTGTTCAGTAAACATTTTGACAATGTAAAATTATGGTTCCTGATCATAATCATCACAATAATCGTGAAAGTTGTTATCATCGATATTAAGGTCTTTATTGGGCCATTATCCTAATTACAAAGTTGATAACACTCAGATCATGGTGATCGCGAAGAAACAGTATTTTGTCATAGTCCTCTTATGTCTGGTCTGGATTCTTTCCATGGTCTATATGGCACTTAACCTTGGCAACAGTCAGAACGCCATTGCGGAAAATATTCTGCTCGAGTTGAATAAAGTCAAGGAGGAGAACAACAAACTTTTCAGTCAAATTCAGAGCTTGTAGGTGGATGTGGTGACGATTTTATGTTGAAGCTGACTAATGTGATTTTGGTAATGATGACGATGATCGTGGCCATCTCTAAATGTACTCAGAGGGTCTATTCATTTGAAAAAACTAGCATTTCTTCGACTTTCTAATTAACGTTTCTCCTGTTGATCACGACATTCAGTACGTAATTGTTGATATTCGAAATACCACTACTAATAATAATAACTTCATTTAATATTATTATTATTGTTGTTGTTATTAAGATAATATAATAATCTCCTTGATTATTATTAAGATATAACAATATTTATACCAATAATCCTTCCAGAATCGAAGAAAGAAAACAAATAGACTGGTCGAATGCGGACAACCCTGACTATCTGAACATTCTAATCAACGGTTGACATAATAATTTATTATTACCGATTATAACAGATAACATATTAGTAACATCACCTGTGTCGTCACCTGTGTTATCTTCGCCGCCATTGTTCATTTGCAGCGGTTGAACCTAGCAAAGAACATGAGGTTTTAAGGAGGACGGTGTCAAATGACGTGAAAGAGACTTGGTACTACCTCAGACAGCAACTCAACTCTTTGAAAATGTCCTCATACGACAGAATAGACACGTGGAAAAGAATCGACGACATCGTTAAAGTTGTTTTTGAGTACTACAGGTATTCAGGGCTTTATACCTCTGAGAAGGAATTCGTTTTATTTTTTTAATGAAGATAATTAGGATTTTACATCACTCTCCAGATTATTAGCTATTACCCATTAAGTTATTAAGTGTTGTTGGGTTGTTAGTAATCTAAAATAAAGAAAGGAAACCGAAACTGCAAAGATTTTTCTTCACCTTGTTTCGTTTCCTCCTATAATGGCACACATTTTCAGCGTCACCTCAAACGACCTCGACCTTCTGGCCTCCGTTGACAAGACTGACCTGTGGCGACTCGGAGAATCTCGCATGCTTTCCAACGTTGTGCAGGAGGTCTTGGAAAAGACCCAGGTGGGAGAAAAGAGAAATTCCTAATTTATTAATGATATTCTAAATAACTTTTACTTTTTACTCCTCCCGATGATGAGCGGGCACCCCGTCATAACAGCCCGGCGACAGAATAGCCCCGACAAAACAGCCCCGTCAAAATAGACCGGCGTCAAAATAGCTCAAGACAAAACAGCCCCGACAAAACCGCCCCGACAAAACAGCCCCGTCGAAACAGCCCGGCGTCAAAATAGCCCAGGCTATATTTTGTCCGGGCTGTTTTGTCTTGAGCTATTTTGAGGCCGGGCTATTTTGACGGGGCTGTTTTGTCGGGGCTATTCTGTCGCCGGGCTGTTATGACGGGTCACCTGATGAGCGATGATGATGATGATGATGATGATGATGATGACGATGACGATGACGATGACGGTGAAGATGATGATGATGATAAGATTCCAAAAAATAGCGATTTGTCAAATGTATTTTACATCAACACTGATTTTATTTATCATCAAAATATACAAACAGATGTGATGCACATAAGAAACATCTTGTTGAACAAAGTCAATGTAACATGCAAGCATTGTTCATATAACATACATTACTTATCCACATAACATACAAATATTTATTTACACACGTTTCCATCAGAATCCTCCCGACTGCTTGAAAAGTCATCTTCTGCTGTGTCACTTAAACAAAGCGTGCGGCTTCGGCTGTCAAGTTCATCACGCCATCTTTTGTCTCATCACTTCATTGGCCACAAACAGGACACTCGTTTTCGATTCCCATGGATGGGAGTATCTTAATGACGGATGGCTGAAGTACTTTCTGCCTCCCAGCAGAACTTGTGGCATGACACACGTTTCGGGTGTCGTACATTGGACGGGTGAGTGGCTGTGAATGGGTGGGGAACTTGATTGGATGTTGCTAGTGATGTTGAGGGCATGTATGAATGAATGTTGTAAATTGGTGCAGGTGGATTCGTAAGTAGGAGTTTTAACATTGGTTACGCATATTACCGAGTGGTCAATAATGATTCTTCGTCAGAACACAAAAACAACTCTCGCGTCGTGTCCCTTCCGATAATCGACATGATTTTTCCGACTCCTGATTCCATTCCCCCGTCCATTCCGAAGCAGATGTCTGACCGCCTAATCAGACTGCACGGCGAACCATTTGCATGGTGGGCAGGTCAGATGGCAGGCTACTTGCTTCGCCCGCAACCGTACCTTAGGAAGGTTATTGCAGAAAACATGCTCAAACTGAATTTCTTCAGTGGAAGGGGAGTTGTCGGGTGAGGATTCATTTGTCGTTGATGGTGGTGGTGGTTTAGTTTGTGTTGTAATTGCGATGGTGTTTCTAGTATTCTTAGTCTTGTAGGCACTGAGTGATGCCCTAGCGAAAAGATTCTATAGCTCTCCTTTCCTAAAGCAGCTCTATATGATATAAGCGAGAAGTAGTTCAATTTGCAACCAGGGTGCACATCAGGCGGACGGATAAAATGGCTGCCGAAGCTGCCTTCCACTCACTGGACGAATACATGAACCATGTTGAGAGATATTTCGACAGAATTGACCTCGGAAAGTCGAGCCCTTTCAACCGAGCCATTTACATGGCCTCTGATGATCCCAGTGTTTTTGCTGAGGCAGCCTCGAGGTTGTTGGTTTTTGTAGTATGTGTGCTTTAGGAAAATGATGAATAGACCGCAATATCTTAACAATCAGATGTATGTCAATAATAAGCATAAATAGAATGATATAAGTATCTTGTATCTTAATACCAATGAAATTTTTAATTATGATTGGACCTTAATAATAAGGTGTATTTTTTATAATAAGATTTGTTCTTAATAATAAAATATATCTTACGACCTGTTGACCCTGAAATTCAAGGTACCCCGATTACACCATCTACGGCAGCAAGGAGTTTTCAGAGTCTGCGTCCATGTCTTCTCGTTTCTCTGAAGTCTCACTGAGGGCAATCATCATGGACATACACTTCCTTTCCCTGTGCGACTATCTTGTGTGCACTTTTTCCTCTCAGGTGAGATGTAACCACTCAAATCAGAAACTAAAAGTAACTATACACACCTTCACTATAAACAAGTCAATTCTAAATTCAGGTATGCAGGCTGGCTTATGAACTCATGCAGACCATGCATGGTGATGCTTCCAATCGCTTCACCTCATTGGACGACATCTACTACTTCGGGGGGCAGCTCGGCCACACCCAAGTCGCCCGACTGGACCACAAGGCCAGGAACGGGCAAGAAATGAATCTGCTCAAAGGAGACATAATTAGCGTGGAAGGCAACCATTGGAACGGCTACTCGAAGGGCAGTTCGGACCGGAGTAACGGTCTTTACCCCTCGTTTAAAGTACTTGAACAATTTAAGATATCCGACTTTCCAGTTTTCAACGAATACTTGTCCAACTTGACATTGAATTATCCGCCTGGCAACTTGTAGAAATCATATGTGATGATCATGTGCCGGTTTATGAATTGTGTGTTTAATTATAATTAAGTTACTTTATTAACATTCTTACTGTAATGTCCGTTACTTGCCTCTCGTTCGTATCACTTTGTTGCTGTTGTTAGGTTTTGACATTTCTTAATGATACCATGGTTACAGTTGTAAACTACAATGCCACTACTCCGGGTGACTCAGAAATGAAGGAACAAATTAATTAATGACTAATGTCTATTTTAATTTCATTCGATTTTTGCAAATAGTTTAATGTGATTCTAGGATTCATTTAAGAATTGAATAAAATCTTCTTTTAATGTATATTTTTGGCGAATTTGTCCTAACTTCAAATTGCTTATCTTAGTCGGTAAATTCTAAAAATGGTTTCTCTGCTGTAATATCTGTTAGGCTCACTGGTGGATTTAAAGTCACTCAAAAGTTAATTCAACGAAGGTTACAATAAATCGCTGTTTCGACGATTGATCCAGTAGGACGTTATGCACTCTAATTTAATTTAAGCAAATTGAATCCGTGAAGGCCATTAATTGAGATCACGTGGCAGCACGTTGTTGTCGGTTGGTGCAGCCGTAAATGCTTGTGAATTTTCATTTATTTGAACTACTGGGAGATTTCTCAACTACCAACTATTCCATGCGCTGTGTTTTTATTATTGTTTATCACTGGCACTCTACATTACCTTAACGGATTATTATTGGCATCAACCCAAAGTACAATGATTGATATTGATAGCCTATTATTTACTGGACCTATCTCAGCTAATGTCAATGACAAACCTCCTGTCTGGAGTGATATTCAGATATTGAATTTTAGATATATTTAAAAAAAAATTGATTGTTTCGATTGATCGAATTCACAAGGACTTGAGTTATCTTTTAGGTTAATACCGCGATTTTTAAATTTGGCTGTTTAAAAGTTTAAGAATCAATAATGATCCTCGATCAATTTCCGTTAAGTATCATTAGAGTAAATCGTATCACTTTTAATTTCGTTAATTTTAAAATTCAATAAATAAATATTATTTACACCTGTACATGTATCTGGTCCCAAAGTATAAAAGAGTCAACATCAATGATAGCTGTTCGGTATCTGTAATTGTATGAGGCAACTGGTGTACGCATGTGGGACTTAATTGCAAACTAAGAAAGGAGCTATGCTGACTGGCGAGGTAAGTAATAAATTGTTGCATTTAAATACAATTAGATCTTGTATGTCTGCATTTCTTGCACTTGTTGCAAATTTAATCACTACAGACGACTCTTATCCTTATCGTTAATATAAACTGATTAAATGGCTCTGGCTAAAAGGTATAGTGTAACCATATTGCGTGTTCTTGTTTCTCGATATATTGTTAGAGTTGTGTAACCACAGTAAAGTATTTTCAATACAAGATAATTTTAATAATAATAATAATAACAACAGTGATGTATACCAGTAATATGATTAGAAAAAACTGGCATAACAACGATTAACTTTTGACCGTCAACATGTACGCGTAACACTGTTTACAAAATTTGATGTGGTCGTCGCAGGCTGCTGCTCAGAACACTAAAGGCGTCCTTTGTTTTAAAATTATTTTTTTTTATAAATTTATCTGCTTACAAATCTACAAGGCACAGTTTCAATAAGGCGCCGGTAAATTGAAATTTTCTCAAACGAGAAATTTATTTTAACCTGTGGCGCTTCTGAAAGCGTCATTGATTTTTAAAATATAAACTCTATACCGACTTACGGTATATTGCTTTTCGATTGAGTCTAATATTCATACATGCAGAATTAAATATAAATATGTGTAAAGCCATTCACATCACTCCACAACATTTCCACTGTCCTCGTTGTTTGTAATCGTCACCATCGCATGTATTTCTACCACGATCACTAGTGCCACCATTGTCTAGGCTCTTACTGCTATCTGTGCAGAACAAAAACATGTTGGTGAAAACCAAGTACATCGCCATCGTCCTCTTATTGGTCTGGATCCTTTCCATGGTTTACATGACATTCACCGTCAACAACTCGTCCGGAGGAGGCTGGGGTTCCACATCGTCGAGCGACCATAACAACCTCCTCAAGAAGGCTTTGGCTGAGCTGGAAAGAGTAAATGAGGAAAACGCCAGGCTCTCAGAACAAGTTCGGAACATGTAGGTGCATGGTGTTGGTGGTGATGTTGATGTATTTAATTATCATGTAATTGAATGTTAATATTTATAATGATAATAATAATGATGATGAAAAAAACTGACAACATTTATAAGAATTCATTATCTTTTTAAATGTTAGCAAATGTCATTTTAATGAAATTTAGAATTAATTAACATTCAATATCCTGACATTTAAGAAAGCATTTGTATTTGTTTTCAAATACGACAACAATACCGTCCTTAATGTTGTGATGATAACGATCCTAAGGCCATGATTAAGAACAGACTAAAGAACAGATGGCAAACCAATCGTTATAGCTGAACTCTTGATGTTTGTTGTACTGTTGATCATTAATGTTTCGTTATCATCATCCTCATGCAAGATGGTGATGATGATCATCTTCTAACTTAACCAAAGGGCCAAAGACAGAAGAAATGAGGAGGGGATGGAGGAAAGTCATGGTGGACACCTGGAGATTGTTAGAGGTGAGGTCAGGATCAACCTTGTTAGTCACCACCATCATCATCATCATCAGCATCGTCGTCATCTTTCTTATCATTTGCAGTTACAGTTATAGCTTCCCTCTTCGATATTCCAATGAGAATTCAGTGTCAACAGCACCATAATTTTATTGTGTCACTGTCACTTCAAAGCATAATCATAATTTCATTATACTTATTATAACTTCCATAGTACTTAGCTATCATCATCATCATCATCATCATCATCACCACTGGACCTAATAGAACCAAAGTGCTTTAAGAAAATGGTACTAAAAGATTAATTACACCTGATGCTTGTGGTGTCATGCAAATGTATTCATTATCATTGTTATCTTTACCATCATTATCACCACAAATATATATTTTTTATCATTTTACCTCATCATTATCACGATCACACAAACATATTCATCGTACAACAACTCAAACATGTTAATTGTCGTCACAGTTGTCGAGCCCAGCAAGGATCACGAGGTGCTACGGAGACGAGTATCGACGGACGTGAGAGAAACGTGGCTCTTCGTCCGCGACCAACTCAAGTCCATCAAGAAGGCCGTCAAATCGGACCCTGATTCGTTGGCAAAGAAAATCGACGAGGTCGTTCAGGACATGTTTGAGTACTACAGGTGGGCATTGTGTCAATTAAAAAGAGTTGGGTTATCAGATAGTTGTTTGCAGTTATTGATGTTTAGCAGTGTTTTTGTGTCAATTAAAAAGAGTTGGGTTGTCAGATAGTTGTTTGCAGTTATTGATGTTTAGCAGTGTTTTTGTGTCAGTTAAAAAGAGTTGGGTTGTCAGATAGTTGTTTGCAGTTATTGATGTTTAGCAGTGTTTTATGGTGATCTGTGCCGTCATCTATTAATTTATTGTATTGTATTGTTATAAGTTGTCATTGATGTCTTCAGTTGAACAGACAGTTGATGTTGATCTGAAAATGAATTTGAATGTTGAGTGTGTCGACATGTGAAATGTTGTTCGTTGAATGCCAAATGTCGTCTGCTCACAGCGTCACTTCCAACGACCTCGAACTTCTGTCCTCGGTGAATGGAACTGACGAGTGGCGTCTCAGGGAATCGCGAGAACTTTCCAAAGTGGTGCACGATGTTCTGGAAATGGTGCAGGTGGGTTGCGGATCATCGAATGCAACTTTTTGTGTCATTGCAAGTCACAATTTATCAACATTTTATTATCTATAAATATACTCCATCCATTATCTACACTCAAAACTAATCTAGTGCAAAATATTTCTTAATTAGATTAATTAAGTATTTAATGACGATTGTTTTCATAAAATCATCCTTTGTTGTTTTGATCAACTGTCGTCCACAGTGATATTGATGATAATGATTATCGCCGTGTCAGTGATACTGTTTCGAACGAATCCAAACTTTAAGTTAAAACGATAACATCGACTCGTAACATTATCGTTAATTGCCGTTACTAGTTACTATTACTTCAGAATTATTGAATTATAAATAGGTACTCTGAATAACGACAACAGTAACTCGTAAACGAAGATGACAATTCGTTTATATTTTATGCAGAACCCGCTCAACTGCTCCCAGAGTCGTCTGCTCCTGTGCAACCTCGGCAAGGGATGCGGCTTCGGCTGCCAAGTGCACCACCTGGTCTTCTGCCTCGTCACCTCCGTCGCCACCAACAGGACGCTCGTCATCGACTCCAAGGTGTGGCGTTACCTCGACGACGGCTGGAACAAGTTCTTCGTTCCGCCGAGCAGGACCTGCGACGCGAGTCACGCGTCGGGCGCCGTTCAGTGGTCAGGTGGGTCGAGGGGGATGGCATAACTTTGGGGAGGTGGGTAAAGGGGTGATGGGAAGTGAACTTTAACCTGTCAATAGAATGAGGTTGGAATTTGGGGATGTGTGATGTTGGTTTTTCAGAAGCTGTTGACTTGAGCTTCAGCCATTCATTAAGGGGATGTTTGAGACGTTTCATCGATTTTAAGATTTTCCTCATTCATCAAAAAAATCAATGAAATTGATCGTCAAACGTAATATTATGATTATACAACGGGACCATTAATAACGCGCACGACAATTCATCACAACCAAAGCTATTTAAATGAACGAATGAAAGTAAGCTAAAGGTTTTTGCACATTTAATAATTCCATCAGCTGACCACGAGAAGTCTCGGGTCGTTCTCCTCCCCATCATCGACGTCATCTCCCCGAGACCGGACTTCCTGCCTTTGGCTGTACCGAGGCAAATCTCCGAACGCCTGACCAGACTGCACGGGGATCCTTTTGCCTGGTGGGCAGGACAAATGGTGGGCTACTTGCTTCGCCCACAACCCTACCTCAGTGAAGTGATCAAGGAGAATCAGGAGAAGCTCAGATTTATGAGTGGCAGGGGTGTTGTTGGGTGAGAACAACATTCTGTTGATGATGTTGTTAATGTTGATGTTTTGCTGTGCAAATATTTGTGAATCGATTGAATCATTTTCAGCCATCATTCAAACCAATGTTTGATGATTTTGACATTGGTATATAATTGCATTTAAATGTTTTCACTGAGTTGTGGGTATTATGTTTTTGTCAGATATCCTAACTTCATGCATATATAAGTAGTAATTTACACATCAGTTTGTTATATATATATACATATTGTTTACAGGGTGCACATCAGAAGGACCGATAAAGTGGCTGCCGAAGCTGCCTTCCACTCACTGGACGAATACATGAGCCACGTGGAGAGGTATTTCGACAGAATTGACCTCGGAAGGTCGAGCCCTTTCAACCGAGCCATTTACATGGCCTCGGACGATCCAAATGTTTTCACCGAAGTGGCAACGAGGTTAGTTCAGCATCGGTTGTTCAACGAAGTGTAAAGCTATGAAGCCTGCGTTGCTAAATTTCTGCAATTTTCCATAAAATTGTAATTGAATTAACTGCTATTAGTTTTTAAAAATAAATCAAATTTCCATAAAATAATTTATTTTAATTAAAAGCCATTGGTTTTTAAAAACAAATTTTAATTGCTCTTTAATTACAGATGCCCCAATTATATTGTTTACGGCAACAAGGAGTTTTCTGAGACTGCGTCGTTGTCTTCTCGTTACTCTGAAGTCTCACTGAGGGCAGTCATCCTTGACGTTTACTTCCTATCCATGTGCGACCACCTCGTCTGCACCTTTTCCTCACAGGTAAGAATTGCTTAATTATTTAATTATTTAATGACAATAGTCAAATATTAAAGTAGTAAATGAATGGTCGCATTTTAAAAATCTAATTAAGTGTTGTAACTGGTATTCGTGACAATTACAATTACTAAATTAATTGATGTATTATATATTATGATAATTAAGTCTTACAACTGTTATCATAATACTGCTACAAATGCTTAGGTGTGCAGGCTGGCTTATGAACTCATGCAGACCATGCATGGTGATGCTTCCAATCGCTTCACCTCATTGGACGACATCTACTACTTCGGGGGACAGCTCGGACACACCCAAGTCGCCCGATTGGACCACAAGGCAAGGAACGACGCCCAGCTCGACCTGCAAAAAGGGGACCACATCAAGGTGGCTGGAAACCACTGGAATGGATTCTCAATGGGGAATTCCATCAGCAAGAGAGGTCTTTACCCTTCTTTCAAAGTCCTTGAGAAGTTGGACGTCGCGGAGTTTCTGGTCTTTGACGATTATTTTTCTGCCGCGAGGTCAAACCGCTCGTCCATCTCGTCGGTTGACCCCGTGGATGACAAACCAGGGATCGCCAACACGCCCGGCCCAGTGCATCTACAGATGATCCCCTCGGCTAGTCCAGCAGGTGACAACGAGGGTCATAGGTCGTCAAAGACATGACCCTCGCAATGAGGCATTACCAACGTTTGGCCGATCGAATGGTTACATGGTCGCATTTGGTGGTGTGGATCCCTAAAGCATTCCTCACATTCTTAATATAGTTTAGCCGATTAACCATTTAAGTATTGGATATAATTGTATAATGATGTAATAATCATTACTTATTTATGTAACATTCTTCACGTAAGGTTTCTGCAACTCATTAAAACGTTCAAATGTCAGATCATGATTTAAACGCGGTTAAGATCAATGACCGAGAAAAACATTAAGTAATGCAATCGATGACATTTGTCCTCATCGTGGTAACTAGTACTTTCAAAGCGGTACTGTTGATGCTGCATGTCTTTTAACATATTTATGTTGATGCTCATTGATGTGAGCAACTTGGGCGTTATAATACTTAGAGTGTTGCATTGTTTTTGAGCCATGATTTAATTTTTTTATTTTGAACTTTCTTCCATTTCTGCTCCAAGATTGTAACTCCGCCTTCCCGACTACCTCCTCATTTCCACGAGTTAGAACCTCTCCTTTTTGGTAGCTGTGACCATGCAACCGTCCAATCAAATGATTAGATTTTTGTTTTGTGCCCAATTCTTGGTTGATTTCATTGCATCGAAGATTGCAATCTGGAGATGCGTGATGTGGACTTCTTAATAAAGATATGAGGTTTTATTTTTTGTAAATTTAATGTTTTGTTTGTTTTTTGTTTTTCTTGTCATCACTAGTGAAAGACGCTGTAAGAATGCACTGGTATTCAGAGAACTGTTTTGCTTGTGTTAGGAGAGTCACCATGGTAACAGAAGCAAGTTTATGATT
This sequence comes from Whitmania pigra, assembly GCA_021613335.1. Lineage (NCBI taxonomy): Eukaryota > Metazoa > Annelida > Clitellata > Hirudinida > Haemopidae > Whitmania > Whitmania pigra. Next base: position 287,957 of record JAJTWR010000228.1, on the reverse strand, counting down.
TGTTTGATTTCGTTAATGTCAAGCATTATTGACACAGTTAGGAAGTTAACAAGTCATTGCAGAAACATCGGCACACCTTTCTTTTTGTTGTTCCAAATCAAATCTTAATTCAAACTGTTATTGCCGGTCAGCCGATTAATTGGTCCTTGAGGTATTTGAGGGATTCAGAGCATCATTGTTGCGTTGTTATATTTATTATTATTTAATGAGTGACGCTGTCTCAGCATCATTTGCGCGTCATAATGATGTCGCAGGGTGACCCGTCAAAATAGCCCAGCGACAAAACATCCCCGTCAACGTATCTTTATAAAAAAAAATTTTATATGAGTTGAAGACATTAACCGATAACTGATTTCAAATTTGATTAAATGAAATGAGTTTTATGTTTTGATGGTGCTGTTTTGACGGGACTATTTTGTCGCCGGGCTATTATGACGGGGTGTCATGTCGCAGTTGTTTGTGTCGCCAAACCTTACATCACATTCAGTTTGCTTCAAGGAGTGCGCCTCGAAAAGTTGCTGCTGTCGGATCAAATTGTTGTTGTCAGATCGATAACTGGGGATTCTTTCAACTTTTATTTTCTTTAGAAATGAACATGCTCAGATCGCAAGGCTCATCATGGTGTTGACGTCATCATCTGCAGCGCCGTTTGCCGAAATTGAAGAACCGCCGATGCAGACCTCCATGCACATTGTTGTTAACATAACATTTTCCGTACCTTAAACAGTCTATTTAAGACTGCTTGTTCGGTCAACTGTCACTTATCAGCAGCTCTAAATGCCGTCGGATGGAATAAATTATTACAACTGCCCAGAGTTAAGCATGTCCCAGAATACATTAGTTACATTTGCACCAATTAAAAACATTAAAATAATTTAAACACCTTCTCAACATTAGCAACATTTGCATTAATTAAAGACATTCTTGAATGCATCAGTATCAGTTAAGCACATTAGTGGCATTAAAATCAATTAAATGCATTCTCGGATATATCAGTAACACTAGCACCGATGAACATATTAAAACACAGGATGCATTACATTACATTGGTACAGTGAATGCAGCTCACGAATGTCCAAATGCGATAAAACAAACAATTATTAATATAATAAAACAATCAGTTATTAATACAATAATCAGTTATTTACAAAAAACCATTTACAAGTTAAATCTACGTGCTGATTGAAATGTTAAAAAAATGAACGACAGGGAAACATGGTAAAGCGTCACATGTGTGTTTGTTTGTGATGACAAGTACAAGACAATCCTCTTCAACAAAGCAGAAAGTGCTGTAAAACATCAGGCAGGTTTGGAAGTTGATGGTTATGAATGAAACGGTAGAATTAACTAAACGGTTGCCGGAAATAAAGGACGACTAATTATTTACTATTATTAAATTAATAATAGGAACATTCAGATGCTTCTCCCGGTCCGAGAAGCGGCATAGTAAAAAATTAATTCAAAATTGAATAACTGAGTGAGGTGATGCTGGCGAGGATGTACGTGGTGGTGAAACAGATTCATATGAACCCCATTTTACATAAACTCATTAGCACGTGTGAGCACAACAACAATCAAACAATGTTGAATCCCTGCCATTTTGATTTTGCTTTCTGCAAGTCGACCGATTCACGTCAGAGTATAGTGGCTGCCTCGTGGTTTAGCACCGAAACCTTATTGATGAAGGATGGGTTAGTGGCATAAACCTTGATAGGGAGGTCCCAAACCATGGCTTCCACGTCCAAATGGGAGGGGGCGTTCCAGGAAAGTTCTTCGTCATGGTCCGGTCGCTCTTTGGGAATGGTCGTCAAAGTCATGAACTCGAAATGCAGACGCCACCGAACGGAGACTGGAGAAGTAAAGTAATGAATAGTAGTTGGCATGGCGATAATAAATAAATGTGAAAACATCAACAGCATTGCATTATCATGGAATTCTTCATCCATTCATTACAATGATATTTTAATTCATTAGAATCTTACCATGACATTACAATCATCAATTATATTATCATGCTCATCACCATCATCATTCTACTCACTGTGGTCCGTCATGAAGGCAGGAGTGGCAGTGAGCGGAATGGGCACGGTAACGTGCGTCCTTCCCGTGTTGAGGCAAAACTCCTCGTGCCTCCCGAACGAGGCCACGGAGGGGTCGAATGAGTCCTTGAACCTCCCCGTGGACGACCTCGACTTGCAGCCATTTAAAAGCTGCTCCTCGCATTGCAGGGTCACTGAGAACTATTTTGTTTTCGGGAGATAATTAGAAGTGTTTATTCAAAGTTTAATTAGTCATTCATTTATTATTGTTCATTATCAAATCAAAGCTCAATTGAATGACTAGGATGGGAGACAACATTTCGTGAATATCCTAAATTTTACTTACTAATTGTATTTTTCTTATATTTTTAAACAAAAAAAAACAACCCACCTGGACGCATTTCACTTGAGCGTTCGTGAAATCACAGATGCCGACCACGTCGTCGCCCAAGCGGAACGCCTGCTTGAACAGGCAGAACTCGGCCACCTGACCGAGCTTGTTTGTCACGCTAAAGAAGCCTATAATAAGCAAGGTAATAGGTTACCAATGATTATGTAATGACTAGAGGGACGGTGATGATATTTTTCATGGTTATTGTGATGAACATGCTGTGAGTTTATAAACATTCTCATTAAATAAACTAAATAATGTTGAAAGATGACGAAGTCTGTGAAACAGTCATAACCACAATCATCACCATAACTGCAGGCATCACCATAACCACAATCATTACCATGATTACAAGTGTCACTATAACAACAATAACCAACCGGGGTTTTTCCGGCAAGTCAGATGCTGAAGGCTCTCCATGGCGAGGTCGACGACCGAACTCTGCTTCGGAGTGGCTTGGTAAAATGGGTTTGTGGGGCGACAGTCATCACTGCCATCTTCCACCACATTCAACAGACTCTCGACTCCTGGTACCGTGAGAAATCAAACTTATTTGATCGATTAGGCAAAGGCCTTAGTTCACAACCAGCATTTATTAACATTAACAAAAGCCATCATGTTTATCATCACCACTAATAAGAGCAATCAACCTGGTACGACGAGCACCCGGAAGGGTATCCTGAGCAGTTTTATGGGGCACCCAACCTTCTGAGTGCCTATAGTGACCTTGTAAGAATACTTGAGACAACTGCCCCTGTATGAGGGTGACAGGTCAAAAGGCAGAGTCTCTTTGTACTGATCTGATTGGGTTACAATAAATAATAAGTACAATGATGATAATGGATTAAGGTAACACTTACATGCATGAGAATCCCCAGGGCTGAGCATGACATCACAAAACAAGATGGATGGCTTACTTGAGTACACTGTAGCACCTTTCTCACCTGATGATTACAAAAGCCACGATTATCGTAATGGCTACAATGGCCGCATTCAGCATAAGCTGAAGCCGATGGCCATAATTTCAGAAGATTACATCAAAGCACACAGTCGATTATTGTAATTGTAACTTCATTTATATAGCGCCATATGCATAGCGTCAGAGGCGCTTCTTGTAACCATTTATATAGCGCTCCTTCCCAAGGGCGCTGGCGGCAGTGCAGGCTGGGTTTCGAACGCGACACATTACGACTGTTGCCATTACCGCCGTATGTAACCCACTCGGCCACCAAGATTTCAAATGACTTAAAAATCATCTTTTTCGTGAATTAAAAGCTCCACAAACCTTTGAGGGGCACGAAGGATGTTTCACTGTTTCCAGCTGTCGACGACTTGTCCTTATTTCCCTGGATCGAATCCTCCAGCATCACCTTGCTCTCATTCACCGAACATTGACAGTGTATCTGAGCACTCGCCCATGCCAACTTTACAGGAAAACGTGATTTCCTGTTTGGATTGAAAATCGAATAATGGCTACATCAATGATGATAAATGGTGAATATGTGGTGTTAGCAAAAAAGATATTAAATTAAATTAAATGAAGACCAGAAAATAGGTAATATGATTTACGACTAGAACCTAATTAGGCATTATCTGTAACCGTTTTATTGTTTCATTTTAACTGTTTTATTCGCTATAAATAATAATGGCAAGAATGTACCAAACGTCATAGTTTTTTTATTCCCTAGGCATTTTTCTGATAATTATTCTAACAAATGTTCTGCTAGTAAGCAGACGTTTGACTATTTCCAACGTAAATACATGAGCATTTACAAGTGAAAACTGTTAAGGCCTAACTTTTTACTGCTGGCAATAGCCCTGAAAATAATTTCGCATTCAATTGTCTCGCCGGCTAAGAAGACCGATCTGCCGCCGACCAAACGACCGGTAACTTCAATCATTTCAGGCTCAAATCGCACAAATATTTACGATATAAACAACAACAGCTTTTAGGACAGGTTGGGTTTTTATTTAATAAAATTATTTTAGTTAAATTAAATTAAATTTCACGTTTTACTACATTTTATACACTTTAAAACCGGAAATATTTTTCTTATATGATTTTACTAAAAGATTAAAAAGACAATTACCTCAAAGTTTATGGGGTACCGGCGTACGTAGCTAAATATTTTTAAACAATAATTTTTTTTATAGAAGACAATTTCACTACTCCCCGATCGTGATGGTTCATTATAAATCACCATCCATCTAATATTCTTGTGTATAATAGATCAGCAGACGATGTAGATGTTGTAAGGGGCAAAAATGGAGAGTGAACTGTTCATCAATAACGAAGCCGATGTCAGAAAATCGCAAGTCGAACAAGAAAATTCAAACTTTCCAATTCACAGACTCGTATGGAATAATAATTACGTTGATCTGAGGGATTTTCTCAAACAATTTCAGGTTCGTATCAACACATGTTCGTATTACTTAAGGAGAGTAATCATATTATTTATAATTGTGTACCTTATTTTAGCGAGATCTTCCACTTGCATTTGAAAGTCTATTTGTCGGAGTCACGCTGATTTAATTTTGAAATTTAATTTTTTTGAATGATTGCTGCTTATTTTCATCGCTGCATCTCGTGCTAGTTAGAAGCCTAAGTTGTTAAGCATAACCATTTTAGACAACTGTTTTTTTGGTGGTGTCATAGCAATGTTGTAATCAAGACAATAAATGCAGATGGGATAATATTGAGTTGATTATGATTGCTATGTACCAGTTGCAATCATTGACAATAGCTTGATGACAGTCTGATGATTATCTTTCCCCTATTTCAGTGTGATGTGGAGCAGAGGGACAACAGGGGCAGAACCCCGCTCCACTTGGCCATAGCCCTTGGCCACCTCGAAAGTGCCAACGTCCTCCTGGAGAATGGGGCAAGCGCCCTGGCTGAGAACACCAGGAACTGGACTGGTGAGATTTTACTTGTCTGTTTTGTAGCCTTTGAATGAAAATGGCTGAAGCTTGATCATCTGGAATATAAATCCTGACTCAACAAAGCTTTTTGTTGTGGGGACATCAATTGAAAAAGTTTTTCAACTCATGCTGTCTTGTTGTGGATTGAAATAGAGACAAAGCATTATTCCTGTCTCATAAATCAGGGATATTCGGTTTGTTCTAGATTGCTACAATGATGATGATGATGATGGTATTGATAATGATAAAGAGTTGCAATGTTTTTAACAATTGCACCATCATGAGCTCCATCATTATGGATGTGTGATTACATTTACAAGCATCTTGTACAACAATTTTATTTCCACTCAATAAAACCCAACAAACTACAGTAAAGGACCGTTAAACCACAGGCCATCTGTTCTTAAGCTGCGGAAAAACTTGGATCCAAATCTTTATTCACTCGTGGACACATGCTGCAAATCGATTATAAATGAGGCATGGTCGGTCAATCCTCTGAAATTATAGTCCACACTTTTTAAAGAAATATTTTGGAATTACAGAAGTACTCGACAATTAAAACTGCCTTTTATTATATTAAACATAAACATGCCTTCATAAAATGCTCAGCAAAGAATTCGAAATGGCAAAACTCACACTACAGTAAGCATAAAGTTATGGGTACCTGACTCAACAATTCGTGGATGAATCAAAGATGAAAACAAATTAAGAGCATTTCTTGATCAGCTTGAATTGCTGATGATGCATTTAAAAGACTTTTAAAGTTGCCTTAGAATACTACGAACATGTGGGGGACAAAGTGAAAACACTGCAATGGAGGTCTCTCATAAGAGATTCCAAGATGAGAGCTTCAAAGACCAAGAAGCAAGCTGATATCACTTCACATTTTCTAGGAAATAAAATTTGTATTGAAAGAAAATTGTATTAAAATGTTTGTTACATTTTTGATGTAATAAAAGTGCTTATAATTTATGTGTGATTTTGTTTACATGTTAAATAAGCATTATCATAAAAATTTAAGCCGCGAACCACTTAAGCCTCGGTCGAGCAGTTTGGACCTCGATCATGGCTCATTGGCCCTGTACTGTATCTGTCTCTGTCCTCGAAATTCTTTGAAGATCCTGGGGTGAACTGCCTCATAAATATTCATGAGTCGAATGGTTTAAGGTGTTTTGCACGTGAAAACCCATGAGTGATCAATCCCGAATGTTGGCTCATTTCTCTGTGCAGTTGTTGTGCTGTATTTATTATTGTCAGCATCATCAACATCATTGTTATCATCATAGTCGTCATCATAATCATCAATATCTCCAGTTGTACAGGAGGCAGTGAGTACTGGGGATCCTGAAATGGTTCAGTTATGTCTTCAGTACAGAGACTACCAGAGGCACATGGAGAGGTTGCATGGGGTGCCCAAGCTGCTCAAACAGCTGGAAGAGGTGATTGTGATAATGATGATGGTGAAGTTGATGACTATGACATTGATGTCATCATTATTATTAACCATGACAGTGATGATAATAATGTCCTATTCTATTCAGGCTCCTGACTTTTACGTAGAAATGAAGTGGGAATTCACAAGTTGGGGTAATTAAAAGTTAATAATTATAAATTTATCGCCTTTTTCTTTTTCACCTTAACTAATCCATTTTGCACGTGACTCGATAATTTGTTATTAGTGGTTTCGGTCATCCGACAGAATCCCTAGGCGTAATTAACCTGATGACTCAACAACGCATGAAACATCAATTTCGATCGTGATCCTTTAATTTCAATCATGCAGTGCCACTGGTGTCCAGGATTTGTCCAAGTGACACGTATAAAGTGTGGAAGTCAGGTGTGTTCCTTAATTGTTGTTTCTAGGCTAAAATTATTACCCTCACGTTCATATGTCATGTCACTACCATCATCACTGCCATCATCATCATCACTATCATCTTCAGGTTCAAATGTCAGGATCGACACGACACTCCTCGGCTTTGACAACATGTCCTGGCAGAGGGGCAGTAGAAGTTACCTCTTTAAGCTCCACGGTAGGTCAGCATGCAATGTTCATGATGATGAAAGAATAGTATTGCCATCAGTGACCTCATAAGTTTTCTTGGAACAAGGCATTTCAAATCATAGTACTTAGAGAAGTATAGCACATGATCTTGTGGTGTTATGGTCCATTTGATCTTGTGGTGTTGCCATCCATGTGCTCTTGCAAATGTTCATCAAATTTCAAATCTTTCAATTACTCAACTTCTGTGTGCAATTAAATACAATTACATTTCCCGATCAGTGGTGAAACAGCAAATTTGAGCAAGAAGCATTATTTAACTGAAAACAACTGCTATGACTTCTTTGAACTTATTTTGAGTAATATTTGACCATTTTACAACTGCCCAATTTAAAACCCGAACGTTTCACGACCACCAGGCAACACCACGACCCTGCTCGAGGTCGATTACGACAACTGTCAGGTCTACTCGGAAACCCTCAGCCCCTCCTTGGCTCCTCAAACTGTGGCCTACATGTCCCCGTCGACTAATGCCGTAGCAGCCAGACTCACCTCTCCAATTGTGACGACTTTTGTTGACATTGACAAGATATCATTTGAGAGGTTCTTCACATTAATTTAAAGTTGATTGCAGAATTATTTCTAAAAAAAGAATTTTTATTAATAATAATATTAATAACAACAACAATAATAATAACAATAACAATAATAATAATATGAAGCCTCTTTTTAGAATAACTTAGTTATCAATGCATGACCATGTTGACTGGTTGATGTAATTGAATTGTGAATGATGAATGGAATTGGAGTTGGGTGTTCAGAGAGTACAATATGCTGTGAGAGTGCGATGTGAGGGGGATTTTGAAGATGATACGAATATCGATTGGCAACCATATTTGCAATTGCTTCAGAGCCATAGTGGGTGGGATTAAGGCAATGAATTAGTATTATTTTTATTGATGTTATCATTATCATTGTTATTATTATTATTATATTATTATTATTATTATTATTATATTATTATTATTATTGATGTTATTATTATTATTATTATCATCATCATCGTCATCATCATCTTTGTATTAGCAACAATGGGGGGGGGGGGGGGGGTCATGATAAGTAACAGTAACTGTAATTATCACAAGAAAGTTATTTTTAGTAATTGAAACTATAGTTTGCTTAAATAATATTGGATAATTTTAAATGTATTAGACAACTCGACATGTGGTCTTTTCATGATTCTGACCTCAACTTGATTACCAATGGAGAATTGATGATGATGATGGCCATTGCAGGAGCAAGTCAGGAGTTTGGGGATGGAGAAGTGACAGAATGGATGCTGTGGACAACTTTACCTGCAAAGTCTGTCTTCCTTTATTTTCACTCTTTCCTTCTGTAGATTATTAGTACTTATTTCTTCTTTTCATTATTCTCATCTGCATTATCTTCATTAATATTGCTCGAAACAATTCATCATGATAAGGTCTTCAGCGCCTCCAACGTCCAGCTTGCCACCAAAACGAGGACCGAGCACCTGTCTGAGGAAGACAAACGTCGCATCAAGAAGCAGTCGAGGACTCCTTTCGAATCCTTCCTTGGGGTGGCAGAGACCGACCCCAAGAACAAGGGTACCGACAGCAACGGGGTAGGTCGACGGGAATTGCATTTCGATTGTTCGTCCATTCGCCGGTAAAAGCTGGAATTGTCGTGCTTCAGCCTTCGACGACGACCGTGTGCAGGAATCCGTGCCACGTGACGGAGGAAGAATATTTCGGCCCCTGCGACCTCGAAGGTCGTGACATCGGACGACCTGCAGAGGAGACCACCAAGGTCCAGAAACTCAAAGCCAGGTTCTGGTTGTCTGAGGAATACCCACTCTCCTTACCTGACCAGGTATTTGTCAATAGTTGGAGACATTTGAATAGATGTCTTTATTAGTGCTGATTTTTATGGCTGCATGCTTTTCTTTGTTTGTACTTTACTGCATGTGTGCTTAACTGTTGCTACTATAACCTTTAAATGTTATTATTACTATTGTTGTTACCATTATACTTTATTCATCACATAATAGCACTTCTTATACTTCAGAAGTTATTATGACTTACAAATGTTCTTGTGAAATAAGCATTGCCATTAGTATGTTTTTCTATATTGAGTAATTGTAGGTCATGCCAAACGTAATAATGATTATTATTATTATTGTCATTTTTTCACCTAATTTTGAATCAATTTATTTCTACTTTCAAAAATTACATAACATCATCCATAAACAGGAATCATCCCAAAGGGAAAACTCTCGCTGCTGGATGTCCTGTTATAAAATAATGTAATTTCAAAAAGCAGATGAAGTGATTGTTGAGTTATGGAGGTTATGGTGATTCAATAAGAAGTTGTTTATAAAGATGCTTGAAAGAGTAAATGCTTGATTGCCAGACATGTGAATTGGTATCATAGAGTAGACTGTTGGACCTAAAAAAATTATGGAGCGGCGTTTAACATTTGATTTAGCCAGTGTTGCCGTAAGTACTCCAAAAATGTACTTAAGTATAAGTAAAAGTACTTGGGGCTGAAGGTACAAGTACGTTGTAGTCAATGTACTTAAGTATAAGTATAAGTACTTTTCCTTCATTGATCAGAAATAATATTCATTATCTTCAATACAATGTTAAGACAAGTGTAACAGAATTTACATTTATCAATAAAATTGTTTATTTTTCTTTAAAAGAAGCAGTGTTTCAAAATATTTGTCACAGAGTCTGTTATGCTGAGGAGTCAGTATAAGACCAGCTCGACTGAATAGTCTTTCAACAGGTGCAGATGATGGAATGGTTGTATTGAACTTGTCTTCTCCTTGTAAATTATCCAGAGCTTGTGCAATTGGTCTCATTACTTCAATCCATTCCTTCAAGAAAATGAAGTCTTGAGAGCTGAACTTTGGCAGCTACAAGCATTCCATCATGATATTAACTCTGTCCTTCATATCATAGATGGTTCTATAACTGTTAAATTTGGAGTTCCACCGAGTTGAGTTTGGCTTAGGTATTGTTCTCCCAAGAACATCAAACACAGCTTCAGCAGCTTTTGAACTCTGATGGGATGCATTACTTAAGCTGGAACATTTGCCAGCCACTGATCGATACATTCGCTTATAAGTTGCATCACTTGCCAGTGCTTTATTGGCATCCACAGAAGCCAACAAATTTAGTGTGTGCGAGAAACATGGTAAATGAGAAGGCAGATAAATACATGATTCTGGTTCCGTCTGCTCAAAAAACTGTGATATTTCTAAATGACTATTAGTCTCTTCATCAAAGTCACATCCATCAGATGGTTCCACCTCTAAATATGCTTGGCTCAGAAAATTGTTTGAATTTAAAAGTACTTAAAATGTACTTATTAATAATTATTTAAAATGTATTTAAGTACTAAGTACTAAGTACACAATCTTTAAAGGACTTAAGTATAAATACTCAAGGGAGTGTGCTCGGACCTACTCTGTTCCTAATTTATATAAACGATGTTGCCGACACACTCGCTAAAAAATCTGTCAAATTAAAATTATTTGCAGATGATATCAAACTCTACTCAAAATCTTCATCTCCTCAGAACTCTTCCTTGCAAACTCCAATCAACGAGTTGATGCTATGGAGCGATAAATGGCAATTACAGCTGGCTCCCAAAAAATGCATACAAATTTCCATCAAGACATCACGCATCAAGACTCCATCAAGCAACTACACAATTGCCTCACAAACCTTACCTGTAACAGATAGCGCCCGTGATCTTGGGGTGCTCATTGATAACACACTCACCTACAAAGCTCACATTAACACCATTGTTCATAAAGCATTTGTGAGGTTGAGACTACTCCTTAAATGCTTTCATGCAAGACACAAAAAAATTCTAACCATAGCTTTTGCATCCATACCCGGATTTAGATCTCTGCCCTACCATACCAGATTATGGCTACTGAGACTCAATACTCTTGAACATAGACGGCTTATCAGCAACCTAGGCTTCTGCTATAAAATAGTTCATGGGCTTGTTCAGTGCACAATTCCGGAATTCCCTTCGTTTCTTACTTCAAGAACTCGCGGTCATCTCCTTTGTCTACGACAAGAACAATGTTCCACCAAACACAGGCAACACTTCTTCATCAACCGAGTCGTCAAACCCTGGAACTCTCTACCCTCTGACATCATTAATTCCTCAACATTTTCTCGCTTCAAATCCTGCCTGTCGCTCTTTAACCTCAATAATTACCTCCTAATTAAGTGATCACTTAACCTTCTTATCGTTGCACTCTGTTCTCGTGAATATCTAAAACCATTGTATATAATTGCGTAAGAGGTCATAGATGACCCTGCAATTTGTTTTGAAATAAAATAAATAAATAAAAAAAAAAAAGTACAACAAATGTACTTAAGTACGTATCGGCATCACTGGATTTAGCAAAAGTGGTTTTATATGGAGAGTTATATGGTAAACTCAAGGCTGCATGCAAGAATTTTTTTTGGAGAGTGGGTAAAGGACGTAAGTTAGCAGCATAATTGGATGCCCAGATTAAATAACAATAATTTAGATATAGATATGTAAGGGAGTAATACAACGTGATAGCTATTTTTTAACTAATGTAACATCATATACGTGACATTAGACCAATATTGCTTGAAATCTTTTTGACTATATGGTTAATGTGAGATTTGAAAGAAAGATGATTGTCTGTTACAACCCCAAGAAATTTAGAAGATGCGATTCGAGTTAAAGGAGCAATAGATGTAGAAAGATCATCGAACATAGCTTTTTCCTAATGCTGCAAAACACCATATAAACTGGGTTTTTTTACATTAAGAGACAAGATGTTTGCATTACATCGGGCAGCCACTTTTTCAAGTTTAATATTCATAATATGCAAAGTTATAATATCGCTGGCAGACATAAATATAGTCGTACCATCCGCAAATGACAAAAAATTCAGAATTTCTGACGAATTACATAAATCATTAACATAAATGAGAAAAAGCAAAGGGTCCAGTACATAGCCTTGTGGCATGCCCAAAGTAACAAGTTCAGCAAATGAGTAGCAGCTATTGAACGAGACTGGTTGACTTCAGTGATGTAGATAACTCCGATACTAATCAAGACATTTGCCTCTGACTCCATAGTGACTAAGCTTGTCAAGCAGGATTTCATGATTATGATTTTGTCAATGACTAATTGTAGGTTGTGCCAATCATTGACCTCATGGCGTCCAGCAACACACACTTTCGAAAACTCAAGGATTTCATAGCTCTTCAGCTTCCATCAGGATTCCCTGTTAAAATAGGTTGGTTGTGGGAGCATTATCATTATCATTATTACTCTTAATATCATCATGTAATATAATCATGGGATCATAATGGAATATATGATATGGAATGATTAAATGATTAATTCGTAATTCATCTTGAAATGTTAAGATGTGTATGTGTTAATTTAATTGATGACCAAACTTGTGCAATAGAGATATTAAACTTGTACAAATCCATAGAGATACCACTCTTCCATGTCCTGAATGCCCGGATCACCTTCACCAACTTGTTCTCCCGTGACACTCCAGTCGAAGGGGTCGTGCCCGTGAAAACTGAGGGAGATCGGGGGGAGGTGCTGGCATGTGCCATTGATGAATCAACATTTGCCGTGCCTTCCTCCTATAGCGTCATTGGTCAGCAGCTTTTTTACACTTTATTTATTCAAACAAACCCAGCCAGGAGAATCTTTTACTGAATTGCAGCTGTAAATAAGTGGTAAAAATTCATCACTAATTTATTGTTAATGTCAGTTATTAATTTGATTGGTGTTGATATTGTCAATCAGGAGACATTCATCATGAGCGACTTCAGGATGAAGATGATGAGCTCTACCAGTTCACTTTGAGGCAGAGTCTTCTACAACAGTCAGATGATGAGAGAATGCAGGTAATGATGATGATGGTGATGATGACTATGACGATGATCCTAGCTGTATCTTATGCCTGACCTCTTATCATTAATTAGGACCTGATGCTGAAGAGAACTAGAAGCAGTCACTCCAGGCTTGCTTCAGAAGAGGAGAGACTCTTGCAATGGTATGTTGCTTGTAACCAATAGCAATCAAGCTTCAAACCCAAATTCTCCAAATGGATATTTCTTGTCTCGTAAAACTAAATAATGATATATTAATATAAAATAGTAATCTTGTAACCAGTTATCAGCATATGTCAAATCATCCTACCAGGGCCTTGGAAGAAAGCCTGAAGGAGAGCCGCAGCTGCGATTCTCTTCCTCCTCTTGCCACCTCCACTCCTCCCGAAACTCCTCCCCCTTATTCCGAGAATCAGATCAACAACGAGGCGCCATCCTACGAGCCGCTTCGGTGCAACCAAGTCCCCTCGGAGGGAGATTATGAGCGACAACTGAGAATTGCCCTCGAGTTGTCCCAGAAAGAGGAAGAAGAGGAACTCATGAGGAGACGGCAGGATGAGGAGGAGTTGGCCAGGGTCATGGAACTGTCACTCTTAGACAAATAGGAAGACTCTCACACTTTGATTGGCCAATCCAGAAAAGAAGACGAGTAGACCAAGATTTAGCAAATTAGATTTTTAAGTTTCCACCTAATTTATGCGTTAAGGTTTGGGGTTTATTTGTTTATGTCCGTTGCTGCTAATGTGACTGTTGCTGTTGTCGATGCAATCGCTCTTGTGTTTGTCGCCTGATGGCCACATCATATTGGAAGCCAATTGTCTATGTTATTAGTGCACGATCAAGATTTATTGTTGTTGTGTTTGCTTTGCTTGTGTTTTTACCATTTCATGCTTGTGAGAGGCCACTACATCCTCGTAACAGTAATCATCATCATCATTTAGAGCTGCCTTCAGTACTTTGGCATGTTTTTATATTCAGCTAGTTCTAGGCGTGTTAGTTATCGCCGTTGCATTTTGTCGTTTGAAAAATGCATCCTGAAGTTATCAACTTCATATACTTAATTATATACATCTATAATGAAGTAAAATAAATGCATCTCTTTATGTGACGGGTGAATGTGCAAAAGTTTTGTAACAATTATTTATAGTTGTGTGATTGTTTCTATTCCTCTGCTTCATTGGTGGGCAGAATTATTCCTCTGCCCTATGGGTTCTCAAGTCGATGCATTCATGCCTTGCCAGGACTGGTGCAGATGTTGTCACATTCATCCAATTGTTTCGGTGCTTGTGTCGAGTCTCCGTCATCGTGGATGTTATTTATTTCGAGCTCTTCGCGTTCCTTCGGTCACCTTCGCCGACATCAATGCCATCTATAGTTGTTATTCATAATCATTCAATTTGCGACGGTTTCCGATTTGACCCGGTTTCGATCGACATGTTAATATGTTAATCATGTGACAGCCTCGAAAAGCGAAACTGAATTCAGGGATTTTCAGCAAGCCATTTCATAGTTTGAGCATGGCAGCGGCCTGAAGCAGTGGAGCTGCTTATTTTTGTCCGATGCTGAATTCTTCGTCGGAAGAGGTTGTTGATTATATTTTTAGCTCTCGATTTTTCATCTGATCATGAATACGAATTCATGAATGAATATGATTGAATGTGGGTACATCCTTAGAGGATCTTAAGATTGTGTTTTAGCCTAGTGTTTCATCTTTTTGTGGCTTCGAGAAATAAACATTGGCAACCCAGGCACAAATTCAAAATTTTATGTCAACAACAACGAGATGCAACACAACTTCAATGGCACATCGGTTAAGGACTTTTAACACGTCACAATGATTAGCATATTATAATGAACTTATCGGTAATATATACTATTGAGATATTACTAGTCAGATTCGAGCTGACAAGTGATTGCATGAGGCAGCAAGGAAATAAATGTCGAGAGTTCTCATGGTCGACATGACATCTGGGCATCAAGGTAATCATCATTTCCATTCATTTGTTGCAGTGCGCATGCATTGGTATGACATGGATGGGGTAAACATAATGACACATTATAGGGAAAAGTCAGTAGTTCTCCAGAGTCACTTTGAATATCAAAATATTACCTTGTTAGTTATTTATTATTGGTTTTGGGGTGCTCTAATATATGCCAATAAATGACAAATAAGAAAATTGTAAACAAAATTGTGTGACAAATTATTAAACTTGATGCAATATCGACGGCTGTTTGCGAAAAAGATTACTAACATCAAAAATGCCGAGCTTAACAAGTTCTTGCTTTAACATTCATCACAATATTGCAACATCAAAATCATGACCTAGAAGAAATCAGACATAAAAGATTCGAACTCTCGATGTGCTGACAAGAAGGTCATCATCAAAGAATTTAGTCTCAATCACAACATGGCCGCTGTCAATAATAATAGTAATTAATATTAACTAATTGCTAATTAGTGACAAATAATATTTACTTGGTAAAGAGTATAACTTGTATTTTTGTTAGGTTACCTGAGAACGCTCGCAGGCATCATCTGCCCCTCTGGCGCTGCCTCAATTATTGATTGCCAAGTGTTTGTGGAGCAGGGTATGACAAAGCCAAAGTCGAAGAACCATTCTGAATGAGATGATGAAAATAATGGCTTTTAAGAAACACAATCACAATAATTATGATGGTAATGGTCACACCAATTATTTTAGGCTTTCAAAAGTGGCAATTTCCAGCTCATTAAATCTTTGCACCCAATTATTATATTAAAAGATGTAGTAGACTTTTCACATCATTAATGTGGACTCATACCAGATGTAGCAATACATCTGACCAAAATATAAGAATGGTGGCAATTGGCAGTGACTATCAAAAACATCACACAACAACACCACTGCTGACCTTCTATACATCTGCCCTTGAAAAGGATTCTTTGCTCAAGTCTGAACTTGGTGAGTTGTTCGACTGACGAGAAGTTCATCTCCCTCGAAACAGCCCGACACTTCAGGATTTTCTTTGGCACACGAGCTTTTAACAAGAGAAGCTTAAAGATGCTTTGTGTGTTAATGTTACAAGCATTATGACTAGTCATTATCTTAACTTCTATAAAATATGTTGCTTATATCTTCGCATCATTAAATAATAAAATTTTGTATTAAATTTAAATTTTGCTAATTTATATAATATAAAACATTTGCTATATCTTATTCTGTCTTATTTTGCTGTTAAGTACAATTAATTGATTAACTAGCATGTCTCTCAAGTAATACAATTTAATTACTATATAATAATTTAAAACAATTTTTAATTAATTTTAACTAACCTTCATGTTCTGTGTCAGGTAACGACCTGTTTTAAGTGATAATTCATAATAAATGATAATTTAAATGATAATTAGCAATTAGTCTGCTAAAACACTCATTATTGGTAAAGCTATTATTTCAATACATCTGAAAAGTACCACATAACACATAATTAAGTAACGCTAGATTAAAATAAGTCAATAATTTACTTGAAGACCAGGTTATTTAAACTAAACCTAAAGCTAAAACTAAACTTCAAGTGTTATGACTTTGGTGTATTAATTTGTGACCCATTTTGACATTGACCCCCAAGTAGCCATTGCCACCAAGCCTTACAAATGATGTCAAATTTATGAATTTAGACTTTCATTTCAGCTATCTTTTGATAAGTCAACTAAGTGTGATGGAGCAAGGGAGAGATTGCATCTTCTCATAACATAATTCTTTACAAATCTTTTTCAAAGATTATTCTGATAAATATCAGAGCAAGCAAACTAACAAATCGTCTGCACTTTGCCAAAGTATCTTCCCTGTGTCCGCGTCTCGTAAATTCATCCAATTTCTGAACATTAAAAATTATATCTTGGCTAAGAATATGGAAATGACATTTAGTCAGTCAAAATATGTAAAATAAAAACGTTGCCAAAAAGGAACAAACAATCATACAATTTAAAACCCTGCAAAATGAGATCTGGAACAGACATATCTACGATGCAAGCTCAGTCTAAGCTATTATATATATTTTGGCAACCGAACCTAGATACGTGACAACAACTAAAAAATATTTTTTACTTTAAAGCAAATATTTTCCAGCTAAAGAAATCGTTTTTTTAAATTATTTTTAAAAATTTAAAATGATCGTGTTGCAATTTTAACATCAAGCAGTTAATTAATATGTAATTTAATGTTTTTTTTATTATTAATTTTATTAATTATAATTTGTTAATAAATAAAAAATGCAATTTATGCAAAAAAAATAAAATAAAATTTCTGTAGCAGAAGTAGAGGTTTACTGAAACTATCAATTTTTCAGAATACTAAAAAGATGTTAGTTTTTTTTATAATTATTTTTTAATTTTTTTGCTGTATAGATGGCGGTTGTGTTTCGTTTACGGTGCACATTTTAGAGGTTGGCCGCGTTGGTTATAGGTCCTCCGAGATCGCGTTGCTTTAGTTTAGTCGGTTGTCAATATTTTTGGAAATTTCAAAAGTTTCTAACCGTTAAAGCTTTTTAACTGAATTAATATATAATTATTTATCGCGTCGTTGTTGCCTTTGAATTACCCTCGTACAACTCGTGGTGCCAGTTAATGTCGCATAATCTCTGAGAAGGATAGATAATTTAGAACAGAATAGGGCCATAACTACTTAGAAATTTTTTATTCAGTAAGATCGATTAAAATAAATTTTAATAATTCGCTTATCGATATCATGGCTTGTTTCTAAAAGTGTCGCAACATATGGAGACGGACTTTTTAAAGCAATATTAAATTTTTAGAGAACATAAGTATAAAGCCTTTTGGGCGTATCTTTGGTGCGTATTAAATCGCTCGTTCGTTAACACATTACCGTCCTCGTAGACACGTTATAGCCACTGTTTCCGTAATAATCCGTGATACGCATGTGAGTTTTAATTGATTTTTAAGAGTTGCATAAATCGCTTTATGTACTTCATATTGCTAAGCATCGTTACTGCTTGCTTTATTGATTTGTTGCTTTTGTTTGTTGAGGTATTCTTTTTTAAATGAGTGTTTTTCACAGGATGCAAAGACCTAATGTACCTCCAAGAAATAACAGGGCCCCTCCAATGACCCCGAGGAGCTATGTCTATGCTGTCTATGCCCCTCCTGCAGATTATGGCTTCAAAGAATATAATGTAATTTCAAACATTTAAAGATTTTTATTGATATTTTCCAGATTGTTTTCAAGAGTTTGCTACAAATATTTTGTAATCTGCTTTGCATGAGTGATGCCTATTGTGTAATGCCAATGATCACGATAGAATCATATGCTGACAAACAAGTCTGTTTTTGTAGTAATATAAGAAAAAACATAGGCAGCATCCCTCTGATATTGAGTGTTTGCATTGCGATGTCCAAGAACTTTATATAAGATTAAGTTGCAGTCTGAAAACAATTTGTTTCTGATCAGATGTCACCAACATCATTGATAATCATTTTTTATTGTTAATGATGACTGCTGTTTCATTTTTGTTTACATTAAGCATAACATATACTTGCCAAATTCATCAATGACCAGGCTGACATTTGCTTATTTTTTTCCATGTGGTAATGTACTGTGGCAATATATGCAAGTAACCATATCTTAATCATATTTTAATAGTAAAATGAACAGACTAATCAATGTCATACCAAAGTCATGTGATGACGTAACATCTGAGTGAATGCGACAATATTTTTTGATTACATGGATTTGTCTTAGTATTTTGTATTATAAGCTCAGGACAACACTTATCTATATATTATACAGCTTTGCACTAAGTCAAAAGACTGCATTTTAAGCAATTCAGTGACAAGACAGTATGTCAGTGTTAAATATAAAAACTTGCATTAATTAATAAACAAATTTGATCTTGTTATGATTTACCATTATTATTATTATTAACACTAACCTGTCCTCACCACAGGGACAGGTTATGATGCCACATCAACAACAGGGTCAACCACTCCCCTACTCACAAGTGCAAAGCATGCCTGGTTACCAGCCGTGGGAATATTCTTCCTATAAGCCAGGTAGGTTATAACTCGATGCGTTGGCTCAAAGTATTTGAAACTCATCGTACATTTACCACCCCTTCAAGCTGTGTTCACAACTCAAATGACTCATCATGCGCCCGTTGCTCCCCCGGCTCCCCAGAAGAAATTGTTGGACATCGTCGACCCAAACACGGGCGAGAAAGTCGACCTTTCCAAGGTCGCTGTCTCCTCCAAGAACAGCGACCCCGCCAAGGAACAGATCAGGGCTCAGTTTGCCTCAAAAGTCGCAGCAGTGGCGACTCCGAGGAAGGTCGAGACGGAAGAGAAAAACATCGTGACGGATGCAGCCGGAGAGAACCACGAAAATGGATTCGAGGAGGAAGAGGAAAGACAAATGGAGGTTGAACGAACGGTGGAGAAGGTCATCGAGAACGAGGACAACGTTCAACTCGAGGAAATGCATGAGGTCGTTCCAGAACCGGTTGAGACTTCATCCTTGGAAAAGAGCACAATGGAAGTCGTACCTGCCGAGCCGACGATAGTGAAGAAAGCTGTCGAAGCACGACCAGTTCAACAACAGAAAACTGAAGCACAACCGGTCCAACAGAGAGTGGCTGAACCACAACCAGTTCAAAAGGCATCAGCTGCAGTAGTTGTCCCAGAACCTGCCAAAGAGTCTGTGGAGGTCGAGGAAAACAAGGGAGATAGCGATTCTGAATGTGAGTTTTATGATATTAAAATTGGTTGAGGAATATACACCAAATGTTGAGTAGTTTAAATCCTTGGCCATTCTGTGCATTCCAGTCAGATGTTTTTAGTGTGCAAGCTGTATTTGACATTGGTTTCTTTATTCCAGGGAAGGAAACAAAGAGGAATAAGAAAAAGAAGAAAGCTGCCAAAGTTGAGCAGCAACAGGTTCAACACCAACCTCAAAGCTTTCAGAAAGGAAACAACAATCAACACTTTCAACAACAACAGCGGCAACAAAAACAAGTTGTGAATGGAACTGCTCCTCAGAGTCACATGCCTGCAAAAGACCAACAACCATCACAGCCCCAAAAAGAGGCTCCTAAGGAACCCCAGCCCAAAGCTGCCCCTGCACCGGTCAGACCCGTTCCTATCTGGCCGATTATAAAATCTAACTTGGTCCCGTCCAGTCAACCACAAGCTTCGAAACCGCCTCCGGCCGTAAGCCAGCCTCAACCAGTCCAGAAACCGTCGCAACAAAAACCACTACAACAGCAGGGAGGCAGACAACAACAAGGAGTTAAACAACAGCAACAAGTCAGCACTGTCCCTGCAAAACAACAACCTGTCGCACCACCCAACAAACAGCAGCCACAACCCCCTGCTACTGCAAACAACAACGACCAGAAGACAGGAGGGAAGAAGAAGTCGAAGGAAAAGAATAAAAACAAGAAGAGCGCCGAGGCTGCCAAAGCGAAGACTCCGGAGCCTCCCCAGTTCGAAGAAACCATTGTCAAAACACCAGAAAATGTTGCTCAAGAGCAAATGAAGCAAACCAAGGAACATATGAAGGAGGCTCCAATAGAATCAGTTACTTTTGAGGACAAACCTATTGAAGATAAAGTGACTCCTGTGGAGTGTGAAGTCAAAGAGCAGGAGCAGATGAATCAAACCAAAGCACAGATGAAGGAGGCTCCAGTAGAATCAGTTACTTTTGAGGACAAACCTCTTGAAGATAAAGTGACTCTTGCGGAATGTGAAGTCAAAGGGCAGGTAGTTGTCGAGGAAACCACCGAACCCGAGGAGAAGAAACAACTCGCCAACGAAACTCTGGCAACCGAGGAGTTGCTTTCAGAACTTAAAACTCCAGTCGTCCCCGAAGAGATTCAACCGGTCGTCGTTGAAAATCAGTTGGAAGAAAAAGAAGCTGCTGTTGCTGAATCAATTGAAGTGGCCAAGGTTGTGGAAGAGGTTGTTGAGGTTGTTGCAAAAGAACAACCTGCTGAAATTGAGAAGAAGGCAGAGGACAAAGTGGAGGATGTGAAACTCGTCGAGGCCCCACTTGTCGATGATGGTTATGATCTTGAAGAGGGAGAAATAGTTGATGACTATGAAGAATCTGAGAAGGCACAACTCATGTTCAAGTATTCTCAAGGTATGTGCTCTCTTCAATTGATCATCACTAGGCTATTGATTTTGTAGGACTAGGAAGCTATATGTCTATAGATATTATCCCTGGATATGTGTTGAAATCACAAAATATCATTATCATTTCTGCAGATCAATGGTCCCCTGTAAATCCAGAGGGAAGCAAAAAGTATGATAGAGACTTCCTTCTCCAGATCCAACAGTCTGTCAAGTTGAACAGGCCCTCCCTGCCAGACCTCGACATCGTCCTCAGGGAACCCCACCTGAAGAACGTGTCGGGCAGCACGCCCACAATGGGTGCGCCAGCAGATTTCACAGGCTACGTCAGGCAAAACTCTAATTCATATAACACCGGAGGTAGGAGCCAGAGGAGCGGTCAGCACAGACAGGGAGGCTACGACAACCGCAGGGTCATCGACTTCAAGATCCAGGAGAACGTCACGCTCCACAAGTCCGAGGATGCCTGGCAGAAGCACAAGTTGAATGACAAGGACGAGTCCACGAAACTCTTCAACAGCCTCAGGGGCATCCTTAACAAGCTGACTCCGCAGCACTTCGACACCCTCATGGAGCAAGTCAAAGAATTGGCCATCGATTCGGAGTCGAAACTCGCGGGTTGCATCAGCCTCCTCTTCGAACAGTGCATCAAGCAGCCGATCTTCTCCGGCCTTTACGCCAGGATGGGCAAATGCTTTTCGCTGCTGACGGTTCCGTCGAGCGAAGATCCTACGAAAACCGTCACCTTCAGGAAGCTTCTGCTTACGAAGTGCCAGATAGAATTCGAGCAGGACAAGGAGAACGAGAAGGAAATCATGTGCTTGTCTGAGATGATCGAGTCCGCTGGAACCGAAGAGGAGAAGAAACAACTCGAAGTGAGGAAATCCGAGGCTATGGTGGCTGCTAAGAGGAGGTCCTTGGGTAACATCAGGTTCATCGGAGAGCTGTTTAAGCTCACTATGCTGACCGAGAATATCATGCACGAATGCCTGAGCAAGTTGCTGAAAGGCTACGAGGACGAAGACAACATTGAGTGCCTCTGCAAACTCCTTACCACCATCGGCAAGGACATCGACAGTCCCAAGTCCAAGTTCCAGAGCAGGGTGGAAGCCTACTTTGGGGAGATGAGGAGGCTGGTCGACGACAAGAAGACCACGACCAGGATCCGATTCATGATGATGGACGTCATCGACCTCAGGAAGGGCGGATGGATGCCCAAGAGGAATGAAGGGCCAAAAACCATCGAGCAGATCCACAAAGAGGCAGAGAAAGAGAAGATGGAGGTGCAGAAAAGGATCGAGGACCACAGAATGCCCAGGAGGCAGAGTTAGTCCTCATGGATATTTAATCATTATTGCACTATGAATACTTGTAACGACAAATCTGACATTCTCAGACTCGAAGCATGCCAACACATCGTCATTGAACACTGAAGACGGATGGACGAATGTTTCTCGACCTCCGAAGTCTCAGGGATTTGACGCCTCAAAGTTCAAGTTGACCAGGATGGATGATAACGTGCAACTCGGACCAGGAAGAAGCTCGTGGAACAAGGGCAGCACTTTGGGTGTGGCTAAGGAGCAGCAATTGCTCATGCCTTCCAACCGTTATTCTCTTCTCTCTGGCTCCAGTGAAGAACCTTCGTCTCGAGGCTTTGGAAGTTCATCGAGGGAACAAGAGAAGTATCCAGGAAGACAATCTGGATTCTCTTCACTCTTGGCCGATAGGTTGGATTCCGATAATGATATTAATAACAATAGCATTTACTTGAAAGATATTGCTTTATCTACCAGTGTTTTCATTTGTATTTTCTATTAGGAGATGAATAGATGTTTAAATAAAATAAAAAATATTGCATTGCTAAATCTGTTATAATTCAGACCACCATCAGGAGACAGAACTGCACAGAAAGAGCAGATGCCATCTACCGTGGAAAGAGCTCATTCGACCGACGGACGCACACAAACATCACCCGGTGCTCCGGTGATCAACGACAAAGACCTCGAAATTCCAAAAGAAGACATGGAAAAGAAAATCAAATCGAGGGTTGAGGAGTACCTTATGTTGAAGGATATCAAGGTGAGATGATTATGATAATGATGTTGTTTATGGTTTATGCATCTATTATGTATCATTTATGTCATTAAGCATATTCTCTGATGCTATATTTGACATCAAGTTGTGATTTAAGTTTTTTATTATAAATTATGAACAGTTCTGAATTGTTGACAACTTAACATACTTTTACAGGAAGCCATTGAAACAGTCAAAGAACTGAAGACAGAGTCGTGTTTTGCAAATGCAGTTCGATTCTTTTACTCGTCTATTGAGCAGAACATCGAGAAGTCCTCCAAGATCCGCGAGGAGGTGGGCCTCCTCCACATGCATGTCCTCAAGAACCGAGCTGCCCCCTTGGAATCCTACGCTGCTGCCCTGAAGAAGATGACTAGGTTTGCAGACGACCTCGTGGTAGACGTGCCCCAGGTCTGGAAGTACATCGGGGAGGCAGTATCTCCCGTGTTCCTCGAGGGATCCAACTTCAAACTCAACATCCTCGTCCCCAAGCCGGTCCTAGGTGAGGCCGACGATTCGGAGGATGAGTTCGAGTCACAGGACGACGACAACACTGCCAGACTCCTTGCCGTCGTACTCAATGCTGTTTCACACAAGATGGTGAGTCGGATTGGTGATGATGATTGTGGACGTGATGATGGTTGCGATTGTGCAAAAACCTTGGGTTGATTGATTTATTTTTATTGGAATTGTATGTTATTTCATTTCATCTGACTTATTTCCTTGACTTTGCACAGGGTCACCATCAGGCTTCAGAACTCTGGGAATCCTCGGGTCTCAAGTGGGAGGATTTCGTCCGGTGTCAACCCGTGCCCGAGTTCCTGAAGAAATTTGTAAATATGTGACATTAGCATTATTTTAACTTTCATTAATACATCTGGTGATGGTCCAAATCACTAAACGAATTGGCTGTTGTTCGAAGGTGTTTTCGTTTTCAATAGGAATTTGTAAACATGTGTTTGACTTTTTCAATACCTGACCTATGCTGAGGTGGTCTAACCTGGTGTTGAACACAACCTCTTGATTGAGTCAAATCAACTATTCTTTCTCTGTGGTGTCAAATGATAACAAATAGAATCTCCCGGTTTGAAAATGTTCATTCATTCTTCTTCCAATGTTTACTCCTGCAGAAGGTGGACTACACTGTCGAGTCGCCAGATGTTGCCAGGAAGAGGCAGCGACTCATCTCCGTCAACGAGAACAAGAACGAACTCATCGGCCTCTTCTCCAAGCCCGACACGACCTTAGAGGACATCCACGACTGGATATTCGTGAGTACTGCTGGGGGTGGTTGGTCTCGGGGTTCATAGTTACCAGACGTAATTGTGATCCCGGTAATGGGCTGGGATTGAATTCAATTGTGGGTATGGACAGGTGTACGGGATGAAAAGAGGTTCATGCGGTTGAGTCATGGTGGTAGTTTTTGTTGGGAAGTAAGACCCAAGGTCATTAAGTGAAAGTTGTGAAGGTTCTTATGTCTTCTTGCAGTTCTTGTTTATTTGTACTTCTCTTGGGAGATGCTTGAAATGCCGGATTTATTCAGAATTCTATTGGAGCATAATTTGTATTTTATTGAAGTCATCACGATTTAAATACCAACTGGCAATGTCATCACATTGCTTTTAACTGCTAAAGCAATTACCATGTGATTCATTCTCATTTCATTGACACTGACCTTTCACGTAGTTGTTGCAAATTCTTTGTATAACACACAAGGAAACTTGCATCTCTATATATATATATATATATATATGCACAGCAAAACATGCGTTTAACTTCGTATATAATGCACAGGAAAACATGCATCTAACATTGTATATAATGCACAGGAAAACATGCATCTAACTCCTCAAAACACTGGCAACCCTGCCGACCTCAAGTCCGTCTCAGACTGCTGCACTGCCCTCTGCATGAGTTGCCTTCACAGTGAGTTTGACTTCTGTTTTATTGGTTAATTGGTTGGTTTAAATCAATCTGATATCAGATTGAGTATTATTTTGTTGACCATTTTTGTAAATGGTACTAGTACCTTGCAATTGGTGACCAAGCATGGAGGTCTTTATTGAATAATAATAATATTAATAACAGTAATAAGTGCATTTGTATAGCGCCATAAGCATCAGGGGCGTTGAAACATGTTAATTTGCTACATAACAGTTATCACATTACAATAACTACATCATAATTACATGATGCATTTTCAAATAAATTCTTACCTTCCCAATGATTCTGTGGCACAACATATCATACCTACCTCTGCTTTTTTGGTCTTTTAACCATTATTAATAATGAAGCCTTTGACCAATGAATCTAAATTGAAAACAAAATGGTGATGATTATGATGATGACCGATCCACTCGACCTCCCCAGAGAGGAGCAACTCTGCCTTGAATGAGTATGACCTGGATGAGGAAAGGATGAAGAAGTACCTGTGCGTCATCAAAACCCTCACTGTTGACCGACAGGAACGTCAGCTCGAGGTCCTTTTCGGCTTACAGGAGCTTTTCCATCGTCTTTCTTACCCCAAAGGTAACCCTAACCCTGGCTGATGGGAGATTTTGTTCGATTCGTGATTTGAAATGACGTTACAAATATTTAATTCGATCGACTACGATTGGATTTCATTTTATAATTATCTAACGCTGCTGAACTCTATTCCATCACAGATCTTCTGCACAGACTGTTCGAACTTCTATTCGACGCAGAGGTGTTGAACGAAACTGCATTCCACCAATGGCGTGAGGACACCACGAGGACCCTGGGGAAGGGTGTGGCCATCTCGTCGGTCAGTCGCTTTTACAACTGGATCGTCGAAGAAGAGAAGGATTGAAATTACACGGGAGCTCTCTTCATTGCCTCATCTGTGTGTATAGCTTGATTTCATTTGGTTTTGTCAATTCAATTTTCTCTTTCTCAAGATGTTCACGGAGGACGACGCCGATGTTGGTTTCGAAGCGATGTCGTCTGCTAGACGCTTCGGCTCCCCCATCACGGGCCAGTCGAATCACGTGGTATAGGTCGTCGTACTGGTTTTGTTTTTATTTTTCTTCTGATTGTTTGATGATATTCTGTCTGCCTTTTGGAATTGTAAACCATGTTTCACTTGTCGCGTCAGTTGTATTATTTGACTCCATGCTCAGTCATCGGTGGTCGACGCGTATTTACGAGAAACAATATTTATTATTCACCTAATTTTTGCGCAAACCACATACGTCCTGTCGTTCGAAGGCCTCCGTTTTGATTCCTTTGCGTTCTTCGCGATTGCTTCTCATCTCCATGCTTCGACTTTCATTTCACCATTTTGCTGCAATGAACATTTTCACGGAATGTGGACTCAGGAGGGTCTATTCAACGGATGAATGTTGTTCTCCTTAGCAGTGGAAACTTGAAAAATCATCCTTTCCAGGTTGATGTTTCATCTCGAGATGTTTCGGGCTGCTTGTAAATAACACTGAGTGATGATGATAATAATGCTGCTCAGTGGCTCCCGTCAGCTTTGACTTTATGGATGTTTCGTGCTGTTGTCGGTTTGCTTTAATTGAAATGACATTAATCATAATTACGATAGCTAAATATTACCTAACTGTAGTTATGCTGGTAGCAAATAAACAGCATGTTAAAGACATTTCATTAATCGACCCTGTTGTATCTACGCCGTAATTTTATCTTCGTCTTTGGGTTCAAGATTTTCGTGTCACTACTGTTGTATGTTAACATCAATTCGCAATGAGAATTCAACCTACAGAAGTATAGTTTGCTCTTACAGTAACCTACTTTTGTTTGCAAGTGTCACTTCGAGATGCCTTCATGTTATGCTATGACGAAGGCACCCCCAACTTCCCTCGTTAATGAACATTTTGATTAAGTTTTGCTTTCCTGTTTTCATCTGGTCTCGACATTGTGATCGTGTTCGGTTCGACTTTCGACCTGCGAAACACTTCGTCGGTGGGCCGAGACGATCATGTGCTTATTGAATTGAAGTTGAATTTTTTTCCCTTTTGTTCATATCCAGTGTACCTCCCGACTGGTCGTTTTGCCGCTACTCTTTGATGCTTCCCGAGATTTTTCTTGTTTGGTGGCGTCTTCCCCTGCATTCGATGATATGCATCGTTTGTCATCGTTTTGATCATCTAAGTTTGGTGTTTTTGTTGTTTTAACAGATTTTAATTGTACTCCTACTACTACCAGTCTCCATCATCACGTTCTCTTTGTCATCACCAGAGATACTGAGATCTCGCTGGTGGTGAGTTGGGCATGACGTTAGAGATTGTTGTATTTTATGCCGCAACAAAGATCCTGGCATATAGTGGTTGACCTAGTTGAATCCTCGTTAAAAGCTTGATTTCAACCCATTGTTATGTGCCACCTCGGTTGCAGTGCTCGTAGGTCGTTCGAGCTGATTCACCTGCTTCCGGATGGATGCAATTTGCTGGCTTCATCATCGTTTGTAAAATATCGCAATCCCATCCGAGAGAGTTTCACATGTTCGCTTATATATAACCCCTATTTGGACACAAACGTGCACAGGGATGTCGTACATTAATTGAACATTTATTGATCATACAGTTAATCCTCTATCATATATCATTAATTTTGGAAAAGAAAAGTTTAGACCTGAAAATTTGCCTCAATTATTTGGTCATCCTCAAGAGTTAAGTCAACGAGGAACGTACATCCGGGGTTTGTGCGATCTCCAGCACTTTTTTGACAGCATAGTTCTAAATTTGCTTACTTTGATCATTTTATGTATTACACAAACCTCATTCAAATATACGTTCAGGGTGTAGGATAACAAAAAGTAGATCGAGCTCTCGTGGCTCAGACTGTAAAGCAGATGAGTCTTGAACCTCTGGCCAAAAATATTAAAAACCTTCAATGGGCTTACAATTAAATGGGCATTCATATAAACAAAACCGATAAAGACGTTTTTGGCCTTTTAAAATTTTTATTCAGTATTTACAAGTGCTTTGTATGTACACGATTATTTTTTTCTGAGTTTTTGCCATTTAAAGAACCTTTTTTTCGGCATTTAAGATGATTTTTTTCATTTTTTTGGGGGAGTATTTTTATAAAAGGCATTCCAATTCATACAAAGGATCGTGTATAAAACGGAAAAATGTCCATAAATGACTTAGTTTGGGACATTTTTACACGTGACTTTGACCACCCCTGGTAGCCTTCGATTTCTTTGAGATGTTATTCTTTCCTTGGACTGCCCTCCACTACTTCTGAGATGCATGCACCATTGTTGATGTAGCCTGCATTTAGAGGTATTGTTTGAGCATTGAAATGTTAAAACATATAAATAAAGTAAATAAAGGAATTAGTTTAGCTTAGTGTACTGCAGCTATGACCTAAATACCTGCATTGCTCTTTGTTATGCCCGCCTCTCATGTATTTCTTGAATGCTCTCAATCTAGTTGAGATTAGCCAAAAATGGAGTGGAATTTCATAACTCGAAAGGTATACAATATATATCTTGACTCTTATGTTTAATTTTTTTATTTCAATCAATGATGCAATGATTTCAAGTAATGATCAGGTGGAAATACATGAGATATAAAAAAAAATCATACATCACTGGCTGAGTGAGATAGCTTGAATTCTGAGGTATCTTCGTGCATGGTGTGCTGTGTCACTCTGTTTCGTTGACTCTAATGCAGATGATACAAACGTTGTCAGAATGTCATCACCAAGCATCATTATAATCTCCAAAATTTGTTCATTCCAAATCCATGAATTAATGGTGTAGGATATCACCTAACCCATCCATCCATCCCATCCATATAATACAGCCGTGGCTGCACTGAAACCTTTTTGCAGAAGAGAGTGCACAAATATCACCATCCTAATCGTTTAGCTACGCACTTGTAGTAATGCCAGTTATGACATTCACCCAAACGGCCTAGGAGGCCTGGACTCTGAGAACGACTTAAGGGCTGAAATGTTTGGCTTTGTGTTTTTGCTGCAAGGGTCCCTGTAGGCACTCCTCATTCTGAGTTTCTTCTTGCATGTTCTCATTTAGGGTCAAACTAACATTGTTCATAAGTTCTGCCTAGACGTTTATGCACAAGACTAAAGTATTCGTAAATACAATGTCCGGTTGCAAGTACACCATTGTAGTTAAACTGATTTAAAGTACATTCTTCCTTAATGCACCGAAAAAATGCATTCCTAACACAAGAAATTATAAAATAAACCATCCATGCACTGCAAAACAAAGAGAAAGACAGTATTCTTAAAAAATACTATGGAATACAAATCACCTTGCTACGGAATGATGTCTCTTGAAAAACCGATAGTAAACCAACTCATCACTTAGCAACCTCGTCATTGCCATCACCGACAATCAAATCTCACCTGCCCTCCTCCACTTCCTCCCCTCCTGCCTCCCCTGGACAACCTCCTCTGACCGTTGCCCCTCCCTATGGCCGCAATGGAGCCATTGTTCCCCCCATACAAAGTGACATTCTGGTGCTGATGGTGAGATTGTTGTTGCTGTTGCTGAGGTTGATGGTGGCTGCCGGCATGGTGGACGAACTGCGCCTGTCCCTGGGGGGAAGACAGTGACGGCCCAGCTAGAGCCATTGTAGGGGGTGCAACGGAGAGGGCCTGAGGGTGGCCGAGGGTCGGATGAGAGTGCTGGATGTTGAAGATCCCGTGGTGTTGCGGCAGTTGTATGTACGTGGCCGGCATGTGAGGAACGATGACGGGGAAGCTGAAATAGCGGAGGCACTGCTGCTGTTGCTGTTGTTGGAGGTTGTAGACAGCCAGCTGTTGCTGGTGCTGCGCTGGCTGCTGGCCTGGAAAGGCTAGGGCGGGAGAGGTGGGAGTGGCCTGGTACAGCTGAGACATCTGGTGTTGGTGCAGGATGGCATGGTGGTTGACGTCTGCATTCCTGAAGTAGGGGATCGAGGTTAAAGGAAACTTCCGGTAAAGGTGGGACGGGTTTTAGGACAAAACTCACCAATCGGAGCTAGACTTCACATAGAAAAGATTCCCTATTTGTTCCTCATCCATGCCGGGAACGCGATGTCTCGTCTTGAATCTCACCTGCCGACAACGACTGAATGTCATTGACAAAAAGCACAAGAGATTTGAATCTCAAGGGCAGAGCCTCGTACAAAAAGTCGAACGAACCTGCCAAAACAAAACAAATCCGACTCACGTAAAAAATCTGTTGGCGAAACTTTAGAGTTCTGTTGGTGATCGAGCGGAACTTGTCACTAGCCTCGGAAGAGTCCTTGAACTGAACAACCCAGACGTCATCTTGGGAGTTGTATTCGAGAGATTCCGATGTTGGAAAGAGCGACTTCATTTCCTAAAATAACAACAAGGATAAAAAAAGGCCAGAACCATGAATCATGGTACTCTGCTATTATATTCTCAAAAATACTAGATGCTAAATGTAATAATAATAAATGTAATACAAAAAAGGTCATCTCCTCAAATTGTGCCTAAAGTACGATGGTTGTTGATGATTACTAACAGATTGTTGAACATTTTCTGGGAGACCCCTCAACTCGAGTATGTCCATGAGGACCACAACGTCCCTGCTCACCCTCACTTTTGTTTCCTCCCGATTCAGTTGCACCATTGGCGAAGCTGGGCGATTCGATTTAAACAAGGTCGGTATACATCAGTTGGAAAACTTCCTCTTAATAATGTTCCTCTTATAATGTGCATGATTTACAAACCAACTATTACTATTATTATAAAATATTACAGCAATGGATAAATATGATAAAACGTTACAACGATGGCAAAGACAAAATCCAGATCTCAGAAATGGCTGGGGCGAAGATGATTCCGGTCGAAGGTTTCTGAATGTGCGACCTCGACTGGGTCAAAACTTACAACTCACTTTTCAGCAACAGCGTGACAACCTCCGTCCTCTCCTCGAGATCCAACTGGGACAGTAGTTCCTTGACCTTCGGGAAGTTGGAGAAGCAGCTAATAGGCACGTGATAGAGGGAGTCCATCTGCTTGTGGAGGTAAACATCAGTGGGAAGGTTGACCCTATCAGGCAAAAATGACAGTTGTTGTCATCATCACTATCATCTGCATCATCATCATTATCATCATCATTATCATTTGAAAAAAAATCCTGACTAATTTGATGGTGATTTTGAGAGCATCATGTCGCTAAAAACATAGCTTGACAATTCAAAAAGAGACCTGAAAACTGCTGATCGCTGATTGGCTGGACAGATCGATAGCAGATTGATAATTGCTAGAAAATCACTGACAATCTTAGCCACAATTCTAAAGCTGCCATTTTAAGTATAACCCTCTGGACATAATCCTCACAAGAAGGTAAAACCTACGGGGACATGTAAAACTCCAGCTGCTGGACCAGAGAGTCGAGTGTATCCTTTTCTAGGTTATACTTTCTCGTCAGTTCAGCCACCACTGTCAAACAGAAGAGAGTCAACTTAATTAATTGCCTATTAATTGTCTAATTATCTATTAAATGTAATTAATTACGCTTAGACAAATTTGCCAGATGTTATTCTGACCATTTTTGCATGAAAGATATTAATTTCAATTGATTCAACAATGATTCTAAAAAATTTCGACACTTTAATCTTTTAATTAGATTTGCAACCTCCAAGGAGGTGTCTAAATTCACCAGTTGCATGTAGTACTAGGCGGCCAAAGGTGTGGTGTTTGCACAACTGAATCAGAACTCAAATGAGCTCACATCACAAATCCAAAACCAAGTTACTTGATTGTGTTAAACTTCAGTAAAGATCATGTCACATACCAGCAGGGTACATGTCAATGTAATAAGGCGACCTCCTCACATCACAGATCAGTGGAGCAGCTGAAAAAGTTAATGAATCTCATCAATAATCATGATGACAAGACCTTTATTATTAATTAGTTGCTTCTGCAACCAGAACTTCTTCAGACTTTCTGAGGTAATCATTAGAGAACCACAATGTAAAGAGGGACATCATAAGGCAGGACACATTGACAACTAAGGACATGCTTTATGTAAAAAAATTCACAGAAGTCTAAATGTAGATCTGTGTGCTTTTATTTGAAGTTAGCATAAATAAAGCCACCAGGCATGACAAAATTGCAACCAATCAGAATATTTTAAATAACAGGAAAGTGGGGTTAATGACTTTAGATCTCAGCACACTGGTCACGTTTGTTAATGAAGATGGACAGTACCACAGACAGTGCACAATGTGGAATCACTAATCCAGCTAAAAATAATGTTTTTGGTTTTGTCTTCATATCAAAATAATGAAGACAGAAACAAAAGTGCAGAAGCCATTGCAATTTTATTTCTAATTTTATTTAAATTGATGCAAAGACAAGAATGGAAACAAAATGAATGTAAAAGAGAATTAAATTTTAGAGATTAAAGCCTGCCAGAAAAGCCAATCATAATTTAAAATAAATTCATAACATTAAGTAGTAATTATTACAACAAATGCTTAGATCTCCTAGCTATTGGATCCTAACCTGTAAAATTTGGAGGAAGCCCAGAGATCGGATATGCAGGATGCTGCAATGGCTGGATCAAAGATGGCACAAACTGTGGAATCATTGGCGGAAAGGACTGGTTGGCAGGTATGCCAACGGGAAAAGCGTTATTGGATTGGGCCAAAACTGCTGGTATCTGAGCCACTGTCTGGTTGCCAGTTAGAGGGGTTGACTGACAGACCACTGGAACGAACTCATGCGTCGACTGTGCCATTCCTAATGATCTATTGTACATTTCTAATTTTCCTAGCTGGGGTCTAGGAATTAAGAAAAATTAATACTAAATGCAGTAATTC
This sequence comes from Whitmania pigra, assembly GCA_021613335.1. NCBI lineage: Eukaryota > Metazoa > Annelida > Clitellata > Hirudinida > Haemopidae > Whitmania > Whitmania pigra. The sequence continues at coordinate 254,669 of JAJTWR010000228.1, read as the reverse complement.
AGATGTTTTAGTTTGAATTAAAACAAGACATCCTAATTGAGTATCTTGTGATGAAGCCGGAAACAACAGTAAAACATCCCGAAGTCATTTAAAGAGCTCAATTTCAGCCATGTTTTCCTTAACATCGCCCAAATGTAAATCTCTCAAAATATGCACAATCTAGCAATCAATCAGTGGGTTTGCAGACGCATAAACATTGTCAATGTCGCTGAGAAGCGAGAAATGCTCATTAGATCAGAACAAATATATTAATTACTTCTCTGTTAAGTCAGACGAGATGCCGAGAAGTCTATAGGATGATAACCCTAACAAACTCCTTCGCGAAAAAGGCGACAGGTTGTTAATACTAGAAAACAATCTAAAAACAAACAACGAGTCTTGGATCAGTATCAATTATTCAATTCCAGCCTGAAATATTAGATTAAAAAGTCTAATATTTATTTCATTGGACTAGTAAGTGGAACCGACCAATAGCAAGCTGCTATTTTCAGGGCAAAGATGCGATGCTCAATTTGACGAGTAATTGTTCATCCCAAAATTCCAATATCCCTCAATTAAAATTTTAAAAACAAATAAACATGAACTAAAATCTTTAATGGAAAATTTAGACTGCGACTCTTGATGACGGCGGATCTCAGCACGAAAGCGCAAGGCTACTGGAGTCCGACCGGCCACCACAGAGAGCCGATACTCGAACGAGGCTTCCAAAACGCCAGATTACCTTAAATAAATCCAAAACTAAATGCCATTTTCCACTTTATTGCCAAAAAACCCGAAACCTACGCAAGCCATTCGCGTCATCTACGCTTTGGGATTAAAAGTTGGAAAATCACATGCTAGCTCATTATCAGCATTTCCAATGGTTTAGTGCGTAAGGCGCTCGTACATTCTATTCTGCATGTCTTTTTGCGAGCAATGGGCAAAGTATTCCTCGTGGGCGACAAACGGGAACCTCTCATTAATATCGTGGAAGACTGGCTCTCCTTTCCACTTGCCTGTCTCCCATCCTGGAACATTCTTCATGAGTTCATTCTCTTCATCCCTGTTCCTTCTCAACTGCCTCAAATACCTTGACAATTTCATGTTATTATTAGATTAACAATAAGAACTTAATGTGGAAGATTATTTTAAAGCTCCTAAATGATCTGATTGCATTAGAATTGTTAACAAAATACTTATAACAATTTTAAAACTTACACTAAGATACAAATTGCCTAAATTATAGATTTTTAGAAACAAATAAACTTTCACATCATATCCCATATGATTATTTCATATAAAAAATATAAAATAAATGGATGCAATAAAAAAAACAGCAAGTACATTCTCTGCCTCTCAGCCAAATAAAGTGCAGAAGCTGCAATCCTGGCATCATTCAATTCCAGTTCTTGTTTCCTAGAAGCAGTGAAACAACAATCACAAATAAGTCATGCTAATAGATGCCTTCAACCATTGCAAATTCATCATCATAACATCATAGTACAGCAAGAATTCAACGAGATGGGGTATATCTTAGTAAATCCTACTGGAAAATTTTCAAAAAATAAATCCATTTCATAAACATCACTCAATTATTTTTCAATTTAAAAATTGATTACCCACAATTGATTAGAGCATTATTGCATAATTATAATAATATATTGCATGTAGGCAGGAGTAACACCAGTTAATGCTTTTACAACATCAAAAATGCAATGTATAAAATTGTCACCTTTTGAGATTTTTCTCAAAATAATAGGCCGTCCAGCTTGCTGCAGTCACGGCAAAAAAAGTAGCAAATATGCCATAACCTGAAAAAATACTTTCCCTTAGTCAGTACATTTTGTTTGTGCTTTATTGATTATTTCAGTTCACTAAAGCATGCAAAGTTCTACAAAAACCAATCCTTAAATATAACTTCTTTTTCAAATTATTCAAGCCTTTATTTTTCATGTCAGAAGATTATTTAAAATTAAAAATATCAGAAGTTTTCCCACATGACTATTCCTAAATATCTAAAAATATAGTATGCCCAAACAAGAAACCTGGATAAATCAGTTTTGTGAATTGTGCGTAAGAAAAGCATTGTATTTATCCAGAGTGACCTTGACAATGGAAGCCAAAAAAATATAACTATTCCAATTTCTAACCAACCGCTCATGCCAGGTTTTGCAATTTTTCTAGCCCAATTGATACCACTATACCCCCCAGAGGGGGGCATGTCCTGACGGTACTTGAAAGACGACATCACCGAAAGCTTTGCGGCTTCACCGGCAGATGTAAACAAGACAAACGTTGCGGTATTCGTTAAAATTAAATTAAATTATTGATTTATTTTGAAAATTTTAAAATAGTATCATTTTGAACTATTTTTATATTTTTAATATTTTAACAATTATGTCAAACGATTGTAAGGTTTCGATTGTCATATGTACTGGCAACAGGCAATATATTTTTAAAAAATTTGTTTATATAATTTTCCAAATTAATAATACATTTTTTATCGCTGGAATATGGATTTTTTCAGAGCCTCGCGAGGAGCAGCTATTAGCGGACCTTTGCTAATAATAGATGCTACTATTTATGTTCACTCATATAATTGATACGTCTCAGTTAAGATTTTTATAAATCGTTACATTATGTTGTCTTGTTTCTCAGATGTTTCGAGTACATATACTCATAAAGCCCATATTTTCTTACATCAAGACTGTCATCATTAAACCACCACCATGTACAACAATCACGTACGCGTACGTGAACTGCTCCCATCGCACCACATTTATCCTAATTTCCCTGCAGTAGCAATTTATTTTTATGTCCTTATTTTGACTGAATCACCATTGTCTCCATCATCCAATTAATCGACTTGAAAGAAAATGTACATTTTTCCATAAATGCCCTCTTTGGTAAACACGATGTCTAATATTTTATGATTTTCTGGTACAACACAATTAATGTCGATAAAAATGGGGGGAGGGGGTTCTTACCCGAATCCATTCACGTATGAATCAGGCTGGTACAGCCTATTCTCATTTGGTCATTTGGGGCTAGGGACACGTTATTTCGATCGTAACTATTGGATCTAAACTTCTAAGCTTACAAGTCTTTCAAGCATTTCCTGGAACAAATCGCTCTAACCATTCCCGTTTTTAATTAACGGACAAATATGAAAATCTGGTGTTAGTTAAACAAACATCACTTGACAAATATAACATCGTGATATATTATCAGTCAAAACAGGATACAAATCCAGATATCATAAACAAATCCAGAAAATCTTAGACATAGAATAGTCATGCAAGATAATGCTGGGGCCTCTCATCCACTTAGCCTACAACGGCTCTGCACCAACAGCCTAACAATCCTACAATGTTGACTCCATGCTTTGCTGGACTGTCGATTCATTTCAACGTCGCAGATGATAGAATCGAGCTCTCCATCCAGGGGAGGCTGTCGAATCTAAGGAGTTGTTTTTCATTTAATTATCTACTTGCATTTTTAAACCTTTATTGAAGTAATTTAAACAGGGGTCGCAGACTATAAAGACCCTTCTGTGGTTGACGTCGAGATTTTTCCAGTTTTCGATTAAGCTCTATCAGTTTTCAAATATAACAACGAATTTGTAAAATTGACTATTTGTTTCATTAGCGATAAATTAGATTAACGTTTCACATATTTATTAATTATAAAGTAAAAATTATGTCAGTTTCATTTAGTACAGCTAATTGAACGTAAGCTACATTTTAAACTGAATTTTGAAAGGTCAACTCAAACCTTTCTTCATAATTAGATAACACTATTCAATAAATATGGTGAGCAAAGCATTTGCCTCACTGGCCCACCAAGGTACGTGAACATAATTTTTCATAGCCCCGTTATTTAAAAGAATTGGCACTGTTAGGATAAACACCTTAACATAACAGCTTATTGAGATTTAACATAAGTCAATTGTACATCGTGTTCTTACACTAGATTTCATACTTTTTGTTCTTCCAGTTGAAGAAAACTCAAAAATCTCTGACGACGACTGGTATGTCGTCCCTGTCATTGTAGGAGGAGTCGCAATTGCGGTTCTAATAACTGCTCTTGTCGTCTTTAAGCTAATTCAAAAACGCAGACAGGCCATGTCTGACCCAGAGACCCGACTCTCTGTCGCTTACAGGGACGGTTTCCTTAGGGAGGATTCTGGTCCAAAGTGGAGATCGGAAAGCCTAAAGAGATCCGGACATTCTTTGAACAACTCGACCAAAAAGGACGGCACTTCCGAGACCTCGTTCACCGATGACAAACAACAGTCGCGTCGGTTAATCATTCAGGAAGGCATGGGATCGACCGGCTGTAACGGTAGCATTGGATATGGTGGCATGGCCAAAGAAAACATGTTTTGGTGTTCACTAACTGATTCCAGATGTGGCAGCGAAGTCAGTAGAAGCTGCCTCAGCGATTCGAGCAGGCTGAGCTCTCCGAGGGAATCTAAAATCGAAATCGAGACGAGAGGCGAGAAGACCTATCCCACCATAGCAGAGAGAATGACTCAAGGCGTCGATTTTGGACCTGAACAGGGCTTAGGAAGCAGGTCAGAAGAGCGGGGTTTCATAGAGAAATGCTATGACGAGTACAAGTCGAAAAAGGACAAACTCGCAGACGACAAAAGAGGCGATTCGAGAGCTACTGAGTGCGTCGATAAAAACGAAGAAGAAGGTCGCCTTGGCAAGCTGTTCTTCGAGGTCAAATACGACCACGAGAGACTCATTCTTTCGGTCTCAATCATCAAGGCTCAAGGACTGGTAGTCGCTGACAGTATCCTGGGAAGTTGTGATCCGTATGTGAAACTTCAACTGTTACCAGATAAAAAATTGAAGGTACATGGAACGATGATAGAACTGATTCTAACAATTAATTCTATCATTAACTCTACTACTACTACTTTCAAAGATTTTATTTAGCCCTCTGACTCTTTCTAGAACCATCATCAAAAAAAAACATCACCCGAATATTTAAAGTCCTCATACGGGTCAGGGATCACCCAAGGACCATAATATAAATATTTTGACTTAGAGAAACTACTACTACTTTTCAAAGATTTTATTTAGCCCTCTGACACTTTCTAGAACCATCATCAAAAAAAAAACATCACCCGAATATTTAAAGTCCTCATACGGGTCAGGGATCACCCAAGGACCATAATATAAATATTTTGAGTTCGAATAGAAGTATTGAAATGGTTAAATAAATTTTCGAAATATTGTCATGAATTATTGAAAGTCTACTTTTGAAAAAACTACTTTCCAAAGATTTTATTTAGCCCTCTGACACTTTCTAGAACCATCATCAAAAAAAACATCACCCGAATATTTAAAGTCCTCATACTCATTTAAAGTTCTCAATTCTCTCTTGGTTGGTCTTGTCTTGGTCACGAGAAATGTCCTGTTACCTCCTTGGTTATTGTTTTCTTTTCTATTCTGGCGGATCAGTTTTTTCTTTTCGCGACCTCGGGTTGGTCGAACATTCCTCGCTTTGCTACTTTTCATCAGGCCCCCAATCCACACCAGGTACTCACTGTCTATCAAAATTTGCTTTGTTTCTGTTGGTGTTGATTGGTTCAACAGGCAAGACAATTCCTCAGCCGAAAGATTTAATAGCTGGTAGTTGCCAATCACAAATTGTTTTAAACATAAGCCGCTACCAACATCGTCTGTCTCCTGCACATCCGGAATGGGATTAATCAATATTTTGGTCTGATTACGTGACTACTACTATCCAAAGATTTTATTTAGCCCTCTGACACTTTCTAGAACCATCATCAAAAAAAACATCACCCGAATATTTAAAGTCCTCATACGGGTCAGGGATCACCCAAGGACCATAATATAAATATTTTGAGTTCGAATAGAAGTATTGAAATGGTTAAATAAATTTTCGAAATATTGTCATGAATTATTGAAAGTGTTTTTTTGTGCGTCCTCTTTGGCCCTTTCGTTTGTGTTTCCTCCAGGTACTATGCTTGAAAAATTTCCAGATCTTATATGTCTCATGTAACACCTTAATGGATATCCACATAAGAAGTCTTCTTGTGACCCCATGTGCTTTCCAAAACTCCCAGGACTTCAAAGACACCGCGCCCCTCCAATTCAATATGAGAGCTGTGATCAGCCCTTTCTGTTTCTCCACATTGGCAATCGGATTGTTTTGCTCCATCCATCTATGAATATCAGGTTTGTCATATTTGTTCACCTTGAATTCATGCCATCGGTCTAGTCCCATTGTATCTTTAATAATCGCCACATCGCAAACGATGTATTCTGTCTTATTCCAAGCGCAAAGATCTGGAATTCTCGTTCCTAGTACCGTTGGGATTCTGGGTTCCAATTTCGTTGCGTATCCCTTCTCCTTCAATCTGCTCTCAAGCATTCTCACTATGGCGTCGTGCCTTGCGTGGCGTGGACCGTTGGTTCTGTGGCAGTTCTGAATAATGTGGCCCAGAGACTCGACCTCTTCACAGCCGGCATCGCAAGTAGTGTTGGCCATTGGATTTTTTCTTGCCGATCGCAGTTTGTTATGAAGGACCGCAGCACGAACCCTCACGCATTGCATGAACTTCTGGGTTGGTATCCTGTCAATGCCATCAACCAGCCATTCGCTGGGAACAACAGCACTCATGAAGGACCTTAGGCCATAACCATCCACTGTTTGATAGAGTTGCTCCGCAGCAATCACTTGTCGGAGATTTGATGACTCCGCAGTCCCCTTGTTCGGCTGAGGTTTCCCGAATCTTCTCACTTCGCTCATAACAGTTGTGTTGTGATGCAACAATTCCGTAAGGAATTCGTCTTCGTTATGCTTTGCTTGTTGTATAACTTTGGTCATTCTTTGGATCCTGACATTCGGAATCCAACTTTTCAGCTGGAGAACCCCCAGACCCCCAAACCTGACGGGGGCATGTAAAAACGCATTCACTGTGTCTTTTGGCAATCGCAGCCATCTTCTTACTGCACCTCTGATTGCAACGTCGGCCGCTTTGAGGGCCTTAAGGGAAATTTTGTCAAAGGTGAGCCCGTGAACCAGACTTGGCAACAAGTGCTTCTTCAGAATGAATAATCTTTGACAAGGCTTGAGTGGAGCACGCGAAATGGAATGAAGACCCTTCTGAATTCTTTCGCCCAACGAGGAATATTTCATTCGTGGTCCTATTTCAACACCGAGATATTTGTAGGTGTCTGTGATGCTGAGAGCCTTGATTTCCCTTCCTGCAGTTTCAAGTAAGGTGTGGGATTAACTATCCACTGCTTGCGTTTGCTGATAATTTCGGTTCTCATCGAGGCACATTTTCCTGGATTCATGATGAGACCGACTTTAGCCATTTCTGTCTCCAGTTGTCTCAGCATCATTTGCATTCCAATATCGGTTGCGGACAGCAGAAGGAGATCATCTGCGAAGGCAACATAATTACACTTCTGTGACCCGGATCCTGCGGTGACGCCGATAGAACTGTCCATGTTGCTCATGAACATGTCAACGACCGCGTTGAAAAGCATAGGAGACATTGGGTCTCCCTGTCTCACTCCTCTACCCACCGGAATTGCCTCACTGAGTCCGTTCTCTATTTTCATGTAAACTTTGCTGTTGCTGTACAAGCTCGTCAGGTATTTGGTCAGCATTGGGGGGGTGCCGAGGCGCCGAACGGCTATCAGGATGGAATGATGGCTCACTGAATCGAAAGCCTTTGCCACGTCTACAAAGGTCATGTTCAATTTTTTTCTTTCCTGTCTTTTTTTATCGATTAGTGCTTTGACAAACCACACGTTATCACCGAGACCATCGCCTTTTCTGAACGCTTTTTGTCGAGCAGATATTGGCCAAAACTGCAGCATTCTTTTGTTGATTATCCGATGAAATAATCGGCTCATGATGGGACTGACAGTTATGGGCCTAAATTCATTCGGGGCGGATGGCTCTTTGACTTTCGGAATGCAACTGACGATTCCCTCCTTGAATGGAGATGGAGGGAGACCAACAAACATCCATAACGTCATGTGAACAGCGCAATCAATAAATTTAATCCCTTCGAGATGTTTCTTCTTCATTCCATCCAGTCCTGGAGCGGCATCTTTCAAACCCTTCCAAGCTATTTTGACCTCACCGCATGTTATTGGAGCCTCCAAATCATAACATGGTCCCGTTACTGGTGCCACGGGTCTTTCATCTCTGACCGATTCACTAGAAAACACCTGTCGCCAATACTCGACCAACTTATCGTGAGGAAATGGTTTCTGTTCTTCTCCATAATCCTCATTGAGAACCGACTGTGAACCCTTCGTTGGGTTCTTTTTCATCAGGGTTTGAAGCTTCTTTCTTTGTTTTTGTCGATCTTGAGTTCTCAATTCTCTCTTGGTTGGTCTTGTCTTGGTCACGAGAAATGTCCTGTTACCTCCTTGGTTATTGTTTTCTTTTCTATTCTGGCGGATCAGTTTTTTCTTTTCGCGACCTCGGGTTGGTCGAACATTCCTCGCTTTGCTACTTTTCATCAGGCCCCCAATCCACACCAGGTACTCACTGTCTATCAAAATTTGCTTTGTTTCTGTTGGTGTTGATTGGTTCAACAGGCAAGACAATTCCTCAGCCGAAAGATTTAATAGCTGGTAGTTGCCAATCACAAATTGTTTTAAACATAAGCCGCTACCAACATCGTCTGTCTCCTGCACATCCGGAATGGGATTAATCAATATTTTGGTCTGATTACGTGATTCCGTTGTTCTTTCTAATATAAAGTCGTTGTAGAAGGTTCGGTATTGCTGTTTATTTCTAACCCTCCTGATACTATTCACCGACATGTTTGGCAGATGTTGGTGCAGAGACACGTTTATTCGTTTCTTTTCATTCGATTTTAACTTCCATTCTGCCTCTGCTATCTGAGTCCAAACGACTGTGTCCTGTGAGGGAGGAATCACACTAACAAGGGCATCGTTTGTAAAGTCAGCACCATCTTCTGCAACGTCCTTCTTTTTCCCTTCTCGTCGATTCTGAAGTAGTTTTCTGTAAACTTCTTGTCTTCTGTGACACTTTACAGCCTCCAATGTGCGGTGTTGAAATCTCTTGTGAGCCTCCACATTGATATTCTTACAACCATTTTCAATCAGCTCCAGTTCAATTTCTGCCAGCATGTTGGATTCCTCTGTTGACCACAAACATTTTGAATAACTTTTTCCGGCTCTTTTTTCGTGATATTCGACGGGATGTTTTTGGTTCTGATGCAACTTTAGTCCTTTGGTTGTCTTAAATGAAGCCAAGCAATATTCACATTTCACTGAATCTTGAATTTCAGGATTTGGTTCTGAACTCTTCTGCGAGTCTTCTACCTTGACGACGACCTGTCTTGACCTCAGATTACGCACAATAACATTAGAACCGGTTTTGTTAGACATTATTTAGGGAGGAAATAGTCGGTTTGAAGACAAAAATCCGAAGATTCTCAGCGGACGAAAACGTTAACGTTGTAAGTTTTGTCTTCAAATTTTCCCCGTTTCAACGAGTAGTTTCACCTTTTAACGAATGAAAGGTAGGGGACACGAAAAAACGAGATAATTAAGCTAAACCAGTGTATTTTCTAGCGATATTTTCACAAAAACAACGCACGAGAAACAAACCGGCCGCACCTCAGCTCTCTCGCTCGAAACTACTACTACTACTACTACTACTACTACTACTACTACTACTACTACTAATAATAATAATAATAATAATAATAATAATAATAATAATAATAATAATATAACAAATTGCTAAACCGAATCCTATAATGACTCTCAGGTGAAAACGCGCCTAGTAAGGAAGAACCAAAACCCTGTATTTGAAGAGCAGTTCGATTTCTACAACATGGAACCTCAACAAGTAAACAAGGTGACACTCTTCTTTAGCATTTACAGTTTCGACAGATTTTCAAGGGATTACGTCATCGGGGAGGTACGCTACCCCCTGGCAGAGGTCGTGGATTGCTGGGGCGACACGAAGGACAACTTTGGTATTAGAGGGGATAAGGATGAGGAGACTGACATGGACAAAGCCAAGAACAAGGACAGAGAAAACATGGAAGGATCTGGAGAGATCATTGAGAATTCTGATTCTGGATGCAAAAGTTTCTTCCTTCGAGTTTGTCAAGATCTCCTTCTTCAGTCGAACCAGGTAGTCGGTCGGATGTGTGAATGTCTGTTTCTTGTGTCTCATATAATATGCATGTGCATTCGTTTAGGATTACCGTTGGACATTTATTGATTTTCGTTCAAGTTAAAAAATGCATTAGGATAGGAAATTGTATCGGGTTTTGTTTAACAAGTTAAAAGTAGAGATTATTTATAAATTTAATTTGAGCCTTAATTTAATTAAATTCTGAATCGAAAATGAAATTATTAGATTAACCGGTAGCAAATTATTGGCTGTTAAGAATCCATTTATCAATTATTACACGGTTGCACTTAACTAGTACAGTTCAAATAAAGATACAATCAAATGACTCAGGTAATCTTCTCACCTAATAGGGCAATTGGATGATAATGATACCTCAAACAGTTCACTAATGAATGCATCATTGCTAAAAAAATATTTTTAAATAAGATTTGGAGACGCTGACGTTGATAGTTATTATTATGATGATGATGATGATTATTATAATTATTATTATTATTATTATTATTATTATTATTATTATTATTATTATTATTATTATTATTATTATTATTATTATTATATTATTATTATTATTATTATTATTATTATTATTATTATTATTATTATTATTATTATTTATTAATTACTGATTACTCAACAAAATCTATACAAAGGTCGGGGACCAGAGTAGGGGTGAAATTCTACTGTCACTTTGCTTTAACCCCTCGAACTGTCAACTCATTGTTGCCATTTTGAAGGCGAGGAACCTTCCGCAAACAGATGCCCCTGAGACAATCGGTAAGATATTTATTATTTAAAAGGAAGCATTCATGCATATAATTAAAACAAACTATATATAAATTAAATTATAAATTCCATTATTGGTCAATTAAATTTTATATTAAAATATCCATAAAGTTACAAATCAAAATATTCAAAAAATTTTAACTTTAATTGTTTGTGAAATTATAACTGAAAATAATCATGAAATTATAATTATCTCTTCAGAACCTTACGTGAAGATCTACCTGAAATTCGACGGTCAGAGGTTGAGCAAGAAGCAAACATCTTCAAAGCCCTCGACTTCGAATCCCGTCTTCAATGAGACCTTCACCTTTCAACTCCCCCGCACGCCCTCTGAACTCGCCGCCATGTTGGCTTGGAATCGCTGCAACCCTCTAGTGACCTCTACCCCTTCTTCGACCTCGATGACCCGTAAGTTCAACCTGCCCTGTCGTCTCCAAGGTCAGATTTGCCGTGACAACGACGCAGGACACGAAACTTCCAACAGCGATGGAAAGTCGAGATCGTCTCTTTTCCGTAGATTTTCCATTTGCTCCTCGACCCTGATGGATAAACCGGACAACTCTGACCCTCCGTTCATCCCAAAGTCACCGACCTTCGTCAAGAACTCGTCCCCCTCGAAGCGCCCTAACCACATCCTGGACAGATTCAGTCTTTCCATCTTCCTCCTTGACGAAGAGCAGGAGACTTCCTCGTCTGATTTCATTGGGAGGGTCGAACTGGGCAGCTTCACCGATCAGGAGCAGACTGGAAGTTCTGATCTCACCAACGTTTTAACGGCGTCAGACCACTGGAGGGAGATCATTGCCAATCCGAAGAAGCAGATTGCCAAGTGGTACCACTTGACTAACTGATCGTAGATGGAAGCTACAGCCGCCGAAGTCGAATTGAAGAAAAATAACTCCGCTTATATTTTTTGGAAATGTCTTCGTCGAGCGTTATCTTCGGGTGTGCTGAGACTATCGACTTGCTAAACCCTTAGCCGTAGTTACGTGTTCGAACGCAATTGCTTCCGATCGGCATGTTAGCAGAGGGGTCTGTGAAGCGTTTAGCGGCCCTTCAGCATGCACCTGAATTACAAGGACTCGTTGGACTCAAAGTATAGGTTCACAATTTATTCGAAACTTTCTTGATGTTTTTGCTTTTAATCATGTCCTGCTTTATGCTTGAAAAAGACTTCTCTTGTGACTACGTTGCGAGGAAAAATGCGAAATTCTTTAACTGGTTATAAATAGGCAATCGAGTAATATTAGCGAACTCAACACCAATTATCCAAGGTTAGAAACGATTTTCAACTCTTTAGTAGGGGCTCAGGACAAAAACTGAAACAGAAACCTTAGCAAATACCATAGAAAACATTCAAGTAAACGAAATTCAATCGAATACAATTCTCAATGATTCGACTCGAGAAGAACGTCCTGCTAAGCGACCCGCTTCCTTTGTGGCTCAACAATATTGTTCGCAGCAAAAGAGTTTTCCAGGGCAGTCATCAGGATGTTTAAGAAAACCATCAATGTAACTTCTTCGCCACATGGTAACGCAAGAAAAGATTGTCAACGTGGAGATTTAAATTCTCATGTGAAACAACGACATTGTTTCGGAATAAGTTTGCTCTGGCGACGATCGGATTACTACCGGAGTCGACAGCTCGCACGAACGGAGACAACTCAAAAGCAAAAAATGTCACGAAAAGCCGACGAGACACCGAAGAAAATCGAAAACACTGAGAATGGAGACCGACTCGAAAGGAGACTAGAAACCAAAGCGATAGATCTCCGACATTCAGGGCCTCTCTTCTGCCTGTTTCTCGGGCACCACCGAGAAGGAGGAAACGGCCTTGAGAGCCGACACGGCCTCGGCACAGGAGGTTATCAGGCCACAGAGCCGTCTGCTCTCCTCCACCTCGACGCACTTCTTCAGTTGTTCCGAAGCCCACTCCATCTTGTCGAGCACTGCGGCCACGGACTCCCTGACCCTAGCGCATTCCCGAGGGTGCGGCCCGTGGGAGTTGCATTGCCGGTTGGCCACGGGAGCAGCAGAGTTATGGATGGGGCAGAAGTCATTCTGGTGAACGTGGTGGTGATGATGATGGTGGTACAAAGAACTCGAGACCTGGGGAGTCTGGGCATTCTGATGTCCCGTTGCCGGTTGTTCCGATCCTTGACCGGAAGGCGGCTGATCTTTCAACTAAACAAATGTAAACACGCCTTATTACCAAATAAGACTTGAGCAAGGATTTGAAATTATATCTCAATGTTGAAATTGATAATGTGTCTTTAAAACAACCAAAAATGGAAGCCATGATAGAGTAAAAATAGCTAACCGACCTTCATTGAAGGGCAAATGACCATCATGGCACATCTCGCTCTCGATCCTGACTCATCAGACGACACTCTTGGAGGGTCGATCTTCCTCAAACACCCGAGAGCAGTGCAACTTTCTATCTGCGTCGCTCCCGTGTCTGGCCTACCCATCCTCATGGAGAGACCGCTGCTGACCGCCCCCTCCGGATTGGAGGGCCTAGCCTCCGTCGCCGGGGTGTTCAACTGTCCTCCGACGTTTGAAGAGGCGGTGAGGGATGCACCATCGCCACTGGCCATTCTCGTCATGGCCGAGGAGTCACCCTGTGCCATCCTAAGGTCTTGAGCCTGGAGCTCTCTTGCCTGGCCTTCAAGTACCTGGCTCCTTGCCGCTGTCATGTCTATGGCTAGTGAAAATGATGATTCTTGCAGGCTAAATTTTAAGGTCCCACTACATGTGCTAATGCATATAAAAAAGCTTTAGGCTAAACAGTAACGATACTAAGATGAAAAGTGCAAAACTAACAAACTCTTTTAAACTTGGAATAATTAATTTTCCATAAGCATTACTGACGAATACAGAAAATTACCATAAAATAAAATTATTTCTAACCTGGGTCATCTTTAGAAATGTCAGAATCCAGCTCACTACATGATATACAATAGTCCTCTGCCGCATGGCCAGAGGATGGTCTTGTACGCAACAGTATTGTCTGATGATGAAACTTTATCTAGAATGAACTAATAAACAAAGGTGAGAAGAACACAAAGGTGGAAACTTACAGAACACTTTGGGCAGGTGGTGGCCAGCATTTTGTACCCTTGAAGAAGATATTGGCCCATAATTTTGCTAATTTTATCCTGTCTTTCTCGGCGAGCATTAATTATTTTCATTTCGGCCTCCGTTGGAGGAACCCATTCCTCTTCCAGCATGCTATCTTCTAAAGTAGAAAAACCAAAGCGCATTGTATACTCAGAACAAAATTAGGTAAATCTAAGTAATTATTATTCTGATATTTACACCCCACTTCAATTACCAAGAAAATATTTTAAAAAAAACGCATATATCGGCACCTAAATGTTGCGTATCGTTCGACAAATCCATTCCGGCAACAGTAACCAAACTAACCGCAGTCAGCCATCCTTCGTACAAAGCACCATTCCCCCGCTCCTAACAAATTATTTTTATTATTTCTTTAATCAATATCAACTAATAAAATAATTTTAATAATTTATAAAATATTTAATCACAACTATTGTAAATAATGCACTATTATTGATTTAAAAAATATATAATTTAAAAAAATAAATATTATTTAATTTAAAATTAGAATTATGGTTACTGGAAAAAACAGTAAAAACAAGTTACAGACCAAAAAGTAATCGTAGCGATATTGGAGTTGGACGTGTAGGGTTTCCTTAAATTCCAGTCGTTTCATCACTGATTACCTAAATATGGATTGTTTAACATATGAAGAACTTTTGGCGAAAGTCCAAAAAGCGGTAACAGAAATTGGCATTATTCTAGCATGATAGTTTTTTTTAAAGCCTCTCATCGGATCATTGCATGCTGTCATCCATCGTGTAGATAAATTAAACAATGTTTGCAACTATTTTAGGAATCTGAAACTGCGCAGTTAGAAAATGAAATAAAATCAATCGAGGCTGGGAATTTCGTCCTTAGTGAAGCAGATAGATCACCTGAACTAGAGAAGTTGGTAGCAGAAAACAACCGTCTCAAATATCAGATCAAACATCTGGAGATGGTTCGTTTTTTGATATCTTTGATGATTTACATTTTTAATTGATTGTATCCTTTTTGATGGTTAAAATTATTTGTTTGATAAATGAATTTTTGCAAGTAAGTTTTGTTTTGATATTTGTTTCACACAAATGCTTTCAATATTAACTTATTGAATTTTGCTACAGACATTTTTAAGGTGTTTTTAACATTTTTTGCAAAAACAAATTTGTATTTGCACTTAATTTAGGTGCTAACATCTGCCAACAATATTTTATTTTTTGCCACAGAAATCCTTTGTTGAAATCTAAGTTACAAATCATTTCAGAACATTTCTGAGGAGGAAAACAAGAAGGGCTCTTACGTCAATTCACATGGACCGTCCCCTGACATCCTGAAGATGCTGACAGAGAGTTTCACAGCCGCTCTGTGGAATGCATATCCCGACTTGCCGAGGGTACCCGCCGTGGTCACGCCGAGCACCCAGAAGAACTTTGGCGACTACCAGTGCAACAGCGCCATGAATGTCGCTCAGGTTATTGATTGTACTTTTGCATCGATGCTTAATTTGTAAGGTCGTCGTTAGAACAGTGTTATGATGCTGATTATAATCAACAAATGCATTCCAGATTTTGAGGAAGACAAACCCAAAATTGAAGCCACTTGAGGTGGCTCAAAAGATTTGCGACAACGTTAATCAATGCGCCTTCATCAAGCAGGTTTGTATCTAATGCTATCAAAAGTAATTTTTTATCATCATCATCATCATTATACTATTATTGTTGTTGACAATGTTTATTATACATTCCTGCTCTGTTTTTGCTGTAACCACAGCATCATCACATTCATTGGATTTTCCACAGCTCATTCAAGTATGCTTAGTAAATAAATTCATCACTTGTTGAATCATTCATGTTTCTCATTTATCTCTCATTTTCATTCTTATCTATGGGTTATAGTTATTAGAATTAAATAGTTTATTACTGTTATGTTATCATTCTATTGTCATGATGAATTAGCAGCTTATTATAGATAATATAATTATCACTGCTACTTTTTAATTCTAACGAAAAACCATTTCATTTTTGCACTCAGTGGACTTTCCTGTAATCATAGAGGAAGTGCACACATGTGAATCACTCTTTCTTATTTCTTGCTACCTACTATTGTCAAAAACATCACAACTTCAGTTGTTAACAATCATTACCATCATCATTAATTAATTAATTAATTATTCATCGCCTGACTTCATCTCCAGCTTTCTCCAGCAAATGCGGGTTTCATAAACATCTTCCTGAAGGAGGAATTTATCTCTGACCTCGTCTCTAAGGTCGTAAAGGTCGGGGCGCTTCCCCCGAAAGTGGAAGTCAAAAAGAGGGTCGTCGTCGACATGTCGTCCCCTAACATCGCTAAGGAGATGCACGTCGGTCATCTCAGGTAAAGTCGTCGGACATTTCCAGATTTAATGGATGTCGTCAAATTTGTACTTGTCTTAGTCGTCTTTGTTAACACGATGTCATAGTTTGGCCTGTTGAGTTACTAGAACTTTTGTTGGTGTTACTATTATTATTGCTTTTGTTGTCTTCTTGTTAATATAATTATCACTAATTAAATAATAATTAATAAAAATCACTAGCCAATATTATCATCTTCCTCGTCAGGTCGACCATCATCGGAGAGAGCATCGCCAGGTTGTATGACTACCTCGGTCACGACGTACTCAAGCTCAATCACCTCGGTGATTGGGGAACTCAGTTTGGGATGCTCATCGCCCATCTCACCGAGAAGTTCCCCGACTATCTCACCGTCTCTCCCCCAATTGGCGACCTTCAGGCTTTCTACAAGGTCAGATCTGGAAAATTATGATAGGTTTTTTTAAATGTTTTACTATCATTGAAATCACAATTTACTGACTTCAAATCATTTCTTTGTGTTGTCGACGACATAATTGCTACAAGTATCACTATCACCATCTTCATCATTATCAGGAGTCCAAGATGAGGTTCGACAGTGATGAGGAGTTCAAGAAGCGAGCCTATGCTGCTGTTGTCAACCTTCAGAGTTACAATGAGGACCACATCAAGGCATGGAATCTCATATGTAATGAGTCCAGGAAAGGTGGGATTATTATTATTATCATCATCATCATCATCATTATTATTATTATTATTACAACACACTCAATTACATTATCATCTAACTTCTTAAAGAATAACTACAACTATAAAATACCGATTGATAATGATTATTAACAGGTCCATTAAACCTTAGTGTACAATTAAACCAATTACATCTGTCAATATCCTTGACATTGCCCTATTTTGTTTCCCGCAGAGTTCATGAAAATCTATGACATCTTTGACATAAAGAACCTGGTGGATCGAGGGGAGTCCTTCTACCAGCCCCTCATGGCCGACGTTGTTTCGGAGCTTGAGGAAATGAAGATGGTGGAACTGGATGAGGTGTGGTCACATACGAATCCCTTAATATGAACAGTTGCTGTTTATTTTTGTTAGCCTGTTTGGAGGCCTTATTTTTAATCTGTTTGCATTATTGTTTATGTCTTGTTAATTAAATGATGTTAGATAAGGAGTAACTAACAACTAATAATAATAAGGACAATTAGTTATTGTCTTCATTATTATTGCCATAATAGATAATTTTTACTGATTATCACTCTCATCCTCATGTGTCGTTTCAACATTTCTCCCTCAATCGCAGGGCAGAAAGATTTGTTGGCCCCCTAAGGCCACTGTGCCCCTCACCCTAGTAAAGTCCGACGGGGGCATGACCTACGACACCTCGGACATGACCGCCCTCAAACACAGGCTCTTCGTGGAGAAGGCTGACGAGATCCTCTACGTCGTCGACAGTGGACAGGTAGATAGTTTATGATCGTGGTCTTTACTTATTATGTTATAATGATAACAATGCTTATTACAACACCATTGCAGTGCTATAATATCGTGATTAACTAAGGAAAAGGGGGGTTGTATTTGTAAAAACTTTGTCATCCAAAAGCATTTCAACATTATCTATATTATGAGACTTATTATTATTATCATCATCATTACTGTCACTTCAAGGCCATCCATCTGAATGGAGTGTTTGCTGCTGGTGCAAAGGCAGGATGGTTCGATCCAGAGAAGGTGAGAGTTGAACACGTGGGCTTCGGTGTTGTTCTCGGTGAAGACAAGTTAGTCCATTGATTCATTACTTATCTGACTGTTTCAATATTGTTACTATTTAACATTATTATTATTAATATTATTTCCGTTATGGTCAAAATTCACATGCTTATGTTATCATAGTTAAATATGTCATCATTATTATAATTTCGTACATTGAATCTACCACCACAATCATCATCTTAATTCAAGTCCATGCATTAATGATTCACCACTTTGTCCTCAGGAAGAAGTTCAAGACAAGGTCAGGTGACACTGTCAGACTCATTGACCTCATCAATGAAGGCCTGAAGAGGGCGGAGCAAAAGTTGATTGACAAGGGCAGGGATAAGGTCGGTGGTAGGACTATTCCTCTGCTATAGGGCATCCAAATAATTGGATTTTAAAGATATAGCTATTTAAAATATTATTGGTCCAGGTCTTGACAGAGGAGGAGCTGAAGCTGGCCGAGGAGGCTGTTGCCATTGGTTGCATAAAGTATGCCGACCTTTCGCACTGCAGGACCAACGACTATGTCTTCTCATTCGACAAGGTGACTATTGACCTGCATTTAGGTCCTGAATATTGATGGATGCTTTAACATAACATAATCACTGGTGACCTTCAGATGCTTGATGACAAGGGCAATACTGCTGTCTATCTACAATATGCCTACATGAGAATCAGGTATAATAATATGTATTCTAAATTAATCATAATTAAATAATAGTTAATACAATGCTAACAGTATTACAAATACACTGCCATTTATCATTATCTACTACTAATTATTACTGCTAATAACGGTTACTGTAGTGAAACAACCCTTTTGTCCGCATAGGTCGATAGCGCGCCAGACTGGGGTGACTATGGCCGACCTCAAGCAAGCTCCACCTCCTACCTTTGAACATCCAAAGGAGTGGAACCTTGCCAAGTTAGTCATTCGTTTCCCAGAGGTCATCGACAGGTGTGCAAATGACCTTTACCTTCACAACCTCTGTGACTACCTGTATGAGCTGGCCACCACCTTTACGGAATTCTACGACAACTGCTACGTCGTGGAGAAGGACAAGTCGACAGGTAAGACGGTTACCCAGCTATCTGGTCAATATGATTGTGGTTTTGAATGGAAAAGTATGGCCTATCGTCTTCAATGATTTACCACTGTTTATTCATCCATCTCTTTTACTTTAATCATTCAGGCGAGGTCGTAAAGGTGAACATGGGAAGGTTGGTCCTGTGCGAAGCCACTGCAGAGGTCATGAGGCAGGGTTTCAGCATCCTTGGCATCAAAACTGTCGAGAGGATGTGATCGGTCAGTACAGAACCCTATGAACCAGTACCCTAAGAACGTGTACCCTCGTGGCTCTGTTGCCTTTTGGTTGATGGTTTTTTGATTTTTGATAAACGAGATTTAAAATTGGATTTTGTTGTTTTGCTTTCTTCAAGTTGTTGTTGCTTTATTCATTACCGGTAGTGTCAGGTTTCACTTTCAAAGGAACATGATCTTAGAGACT
>JAJTWR010000228.1:202500-230000 GCA_021613335.1 Whitmania pigra | reverse complement strand
TAAATTATTATTAATATTATTATTATCTCTTTATAATATATCTTTACAAATGCTGTAGAAAAGTTGATGTTGATGATGACGATGAAAATAATCACAATGAAGGCGATGATAACGGATAGATCATGTTGAATTCATAAACATGCTTTTGATTTCTTCACACGTTCAGAACATGCTACGTTTACTGGCAATAATGCTCCATGCATCACGGTTCAGTCAGTATTCACCATGTACTTTTATTCAATCATAATTCAAAATGCATCGTTAATCATTCATAATTCACCATGCATCGTTAAACATTCACGTGGTTGCATTACCGCAATGCACCTCGAAGCATTTGCAATTCGCAGTTCACTCGTACAATTCATAATTCATCGCCGGCATGAAACGAGTTCAACTTGAAAACATTCCGATGATGTTTCTTCTCTTATTTTCATCATCGCCTGCAGACAACATAGCTCAGAATAGAGTTGCTCAGATATCACTACCATCATCATCGTTATCGTTATCATCATCATCATCATCATCATCATTTCCATCTTCATCGTCGTCGCCGTCTTCTTCACGTGAGTTGCTAATCATAGTTAGATGTATGCAGTCTCAATTAAGTTACAAGGTCTTCCACTAAGTGGATGAAAGCCTTGTAGGTAACTCCTTAATCAAGCCATAAGGGAATTTGTGCTGATGATGATGATGCTGATGATGATGATTACGACTACGACGATGTCGACGCCACGATTATGATGATGATTTCGATCAAGTGTTCGATATAATAACATGGCATTAATCGCATGATGATTGACGTGTAATTGCTAATCATTGAGTGAGTGGGTGGGCGGATGGATGAGTGAATGAATGAATGAGTGAATTAGTAAATGAATGAATGAGTGAGTGAATGAATGAGTGAGCAGGTAAATGGGTTTAGATGTTTGAGTAGGAAATGAGCTGTAAAGGGCCTAACACAACCTGGTGAGCACAGATTTGCCGATAATTTTAAGTAATTGTAGGCAGTCTGGTAGTTCTTGTATCAATTAGGAGTTAAGTTATTCGTGGCATCTTGGGGAGTTATTATTATTATTATTATTATTATTATTATTATTATTTTTTTTTTTTTTTTTTATTTATTATTATTATTATTATTATTATTATCATCATCATTATTATTATTATTGTTATCATCATCATCATCTCATTTTCTGACATTCCATTCATTTATCCATCCATCCATCCATCCATCCACAGTCAACACCTGTGCTGTAACTGAATCACTTGATCAGACAGTTGTTCTCAAAATTTTCTTAGGATTCCCGAGAACCGGATGTTCGTAGGATGAATGGAGTTGGTGGTTGGTGTGGTTGAGATGACACCTGGTCAGGGACGTCATTTCATCTTTTTCCAAGGGTGCGCAAACCCTCGTACAACTTGAGGAGATGACCTTTCTTTTGCGTCTTGTCTAAAATTTGTGACCTTTGCCCCCCCTCCTCCCAAATACGTTCTTTCACCTGGAGTGTGCAATAAGTCCACCTGCGAACTTCCATGGAGATAAGAGGCACCTCGCGCTGTTCTCGAGTCGTGACACTGGTGATGACGATGACGCTAATAAGGATGATGATGATGATGAATCATTGATGATGATGATAACAGAGAACGTTTATTACATTTGTATAGCGCAGTAGGTGTTTTTTATGAACCACTTGCAAGTTGGGTTGAAAACGCAAAGCATTACTTATATTGCCTCACTTGTTACTATTGCCATTACAGCTGAATGCAGAAATGCATTCTTCTGAGCTTACGATGATAATGATGGTGATTATTATATTCACATTAGTATTACATTACATTCACATTGGTATTACATTATATTCACATTGGTGATAAGGACGACAATCGTATTGACAGCCTTGACTAAAAAATGGATGACGACGTCTGGCAACTGAAAACTGCAAAACACCTCAACAACAACAACAACAAGAACAAAATTCACGGTGCAGATGACCAGCGAAGTGTGTCCAGTTTCGACACGGACGACGAAACAAACATGGTAGCAGCCGCAAACTCGACCCGACTGCACCGACTACAACATTCCCGACCGCTCCACGTCTCCGACGCCAGTCGCTCGCGTCCTTTTCCCGCCCACCAAGCTGTCCTCGATAGTCTGGTCGGCAACAAGACGTCTGCCGGATCCATACCTAATACCAGGAATCCAGCGACCAGTAAGACCAAGCAGATTCAATCAAAAGAGGTCAGGCATGCTCAAGTTTTGAGATCGTCAGGCAACGGCTTCAGAAAAACTGTAGCCGACGACAAGGAACAACTGATTCAGCCTGCAGTCAAGCGACCGACTGCACCGCCGGCTGCTTTCGATTCCGAGTTTCCTCTGGCAAGTTTGAGGCGTTCCCACAGCAAACCAACCAGAAACATTGTACCTTTCGCTGGCTCCGAAGACAAGAAGCTCAAAGTCGACGTATATTGCGATCGAAATCCAAGCGTCATCGGCGATAACTTTACGTCTGCAAACTGTCGCTCATCCGTTGAATTGAAAAGTACGAAGGTCAGATCGTTCGCTCCCAACTCTGTCGCAAAGAGCTCGAATGGTCGCCGAAAGTTTGACGACGATGACGAATATGTTTTGTCGCCGCCGCTAGCCGATCGGCAGCCGTCTGCTGTCGAGCAGCCGATGAACAGCTGCCGACAAATCAAAACTTCCTCGATTTTTAATGGCCACAAACGCTTCACTCCGTTAAACCCTGCAGAAACCACAACGTCCACCGGCAGCTCTCAGCAGTTGGCGGTCAGCGACTCGTCGCCACGGAAGATGGAGTCGCCGCTTCGACCCGAGGCCATCGTGGTGCCTCCTCCGCCTCTTACCATCGACACGTCCAGGTGGAAGACGTCGCCGGCTTCACCAACGTCAGACGTCAGCTGCGACTCAGGTTCAAAGGTCAGGCGTCGATTTTCTGACAAGACAGGTCAGTAGTCAATGGCGGTGATAATGATGATGATGATGATTGTTATTATTATTATAGTTATTATTATTGTAGTTATTATTATTATTATTATTATTATTATTATTATTATTATTATTATTATTATTATTATTATTATCGTTGTTGTTGTCGTCGTTGTAAATGTTATATTAGTTTTTGCATATTTTCAGTCTCAGATCTTTCACCGGTATCCGCCAAAGACAAGAAGGTAAGATTCAAAGTTTGTGTCATTTGGCGGTATTGGCAACAATCGTAACGTGTCGTGTTCGAAACCCAGCTTGCACTGCCACAAGCGCCTTACGGAAGGAGCGCTATATAAATGGTTACAAGAAGCGCCTCTGACGCTATGCATGTGGCGCTATTTAAATGAAGTACATCAACTAAAGCAGAGGGTGTGACTTAGGTCAGATAACTTGAGCGACTTGACCTTATTGTAAGTCAAAGTAAGGTCATTCTTAGTCAGAAGATACTGGTTTATGGTTAGAGTTAGTAAATAGTTTTTAAATTTAATAATTAGTTTATCTCTCATTCCACAGATAGCGGAAGAGTTTCAAAATGAGGAGGTGAGGTATTATTAGATTTTGTTATAATTGATGCCCTAAATTATCTTTCACGAAATGCAGTAGAATTTGCTTCATCGTCGTCATCATCGTCATCGTCGTCATCTACATCATCTTCGTTATTTTCGTCATCGTCGTAAGTAGTCTTTGTCTTCGTCATGGTTACCGTGAAATTCCAGTTGAATAAATTAAGACTGGACCTTCAGTGGGCCAAGGATCAAGTTGCACTCCTTACTTCTCATCTCTCCACGAACGTGAGTGAACTGCCCTCATTTGCACGCACCATCACCACCATCATCATCATCGACGATATCGATGACGTCATCGAGCATCTTCATCAATCGGGTGTTTATATCAGACTGGCCGGTGCGCATTGTAAAGTTGTTTTGATAGCGATACCTATGATATTTATAATAATAATAAAAAAAAATAATAATGATAATAATAATAATAATATTAATATTAATAATAATTTAACTGTAATAATTATAATTCTATGAATTATAGTTAGAATAACATCGCCTCCTAAATTAATATTTACTCTGATCACCATCGTCAAAATCATCATTATCATCATCACCTAACCAGACGAAGGTGGTTGAAGCGTTCGACGTGAGCCTCAGCAAAATGCTCCAGAAACTCCAAACCCTTTCCAATTCGAGCGACAGGCCAAACCCCGATCTCAACAGACTCATGGATACCATTGACGCTCTTAGACAGCAAAACATCAACCACTGCATCAGGCAACGACTAGTCGGCTATACCGGCGACAATCGGTACAATGGCAACGCTCGGCATACTGGCGACAGTCGCGGCTTCATCGGCAGCAGTTACTACAGTTGCGACAATTTCAGCGAGGACATCGATAGCTTGTGCGATACGTCGAGTGACGCAGGCATTCGCTTAAGCAGGCCGCGCTACCGAAACGAAACCGAAACCTCTCCGGAGAGGGAAAAACTGGGATATTTCAAATCGAAACTGAAATCTAAAAAGTCCAATTTCAAGGAACATGACCTCAGTCCGGAGAGGCAAGGTGATCGAAAGTCGGTCAAAAACTGGGTTGGTACATAAACTGATTGATCAATTGATTCGTTGATTGATTGATTGATTGAATCAGTTTATGATTGTTTTATTGGTTAACCATAGCTGAAAAACTCTTTCGGTCGGGCCCTATCTCGCATCAGGACACCGTCTGTGACGTCGTCGATGACGTCATCAAGCAAAAATGGCAAGCACGTCAGCAGCTTGCCTTCAATACCAATCCAGGTGGCTCCTAGGTAAGCAGAGGACGATGATGATGATGATGATGATGATGATGATGATGCTGACTATGATTTATGATTACGATGTTCTAACAGACCTTTGAGTATGGACAGCTATCCTCTGCCATCTTACGCTCCAAACACAGGTCGTCCTTCTCATTTGGCCTTCAAGAGATTGGAGGATCGAGGTCATGAACTTTTATCACCCTCTTCCGGATTGGGCAACGACCTGCTGGCGGCAAAGATCGAGGGTCGATCTAGATCCAATCAGAGGCTTGCAGGAAACTTTTTTCAGCCAATCCGGAGTGATTTTGTTAGTAGTTGGAAATAATAAATAGTAATTTATGTTCAATGAATATTTATTTGCAACGATGATTTTAATGATGATGATGGCCAATATGATGCACACAACGACGTCACTATTCCAGGAGTTACCCATCCGATCGGTCAGCTCCCTGGCGAGCCCTTATCACAAGAGGAGTGACTTTTGCGAACAGACGGTCAGACCTGCAGTATTAGGTTCTACCATCCTTTCTATAATAATTATTTGTTAGATTATTATTATTATTATTATTATTATTATCATTATCATTATCATTATCATAATCATTATTATTATCCTTATCAGTATCATATCATTATCATTATTATTATTATTATTATTATTATTATTATTATTATTATTATTATTATTATTATTATTATTATTATTAATATTATTATTATTATATTATTATTATTATTATTATTATTATTATTGATTATTATTATTATTATTATTATTATTATTATTATCATTATTATTATCATTATTATTCTTAGTTTAATATTCAAATACATAAATAAATGATTTTATAATCTATTATCATCGTTATTGTTGTTGTTATTTGTGTTAAGGTTATCATTGTATTAGGTTATTATTATTATTATTATTATTATTATTATTAGTATTATTATTATTAGTATTATTATTATTATTATTATTATTATTATTATTATTATTATGATTATTATTATTATATCATTATTATTATTATTCTTATTCTTATTCTTATTATTATTATTCTTATTATTCTTCTTCTTCTTATTATTATTCTTATTATATTATTCTTATTATTATTATTCTTCTTCTTATTCTTATTCTTATTCTTCTTCTTCTTCTTCTTCTTCTTCTTCTTCTTATTCTTCTTCTTCTTATTCTTCTTCTTCTTCTTCTTCTTCTTCTTCTTCTTCTTCTTCTTATTATTATTATTATCATTATTATTATCATTATTATTCTTAGTTTAATATTCAAATACATAAATAAATGATTTTATAATCTATTATCATCGTTATTGTTGTTGTTATTGTGTTAAGGTTATCATTGTATTAGGTTATTATTATTATTATTATTATTATTATTATTATTATTATATTATTATTATTATTATTATTATTATTATTATTATTATGATTATTATTATTTATTATTATTTTATTTATTATTATTATTATTATTATTATTATTATTATTATTATTATTATTATTATATTATTATTATTATTATTATTATTATTATTATTATTATTATTATTCTTATTATTATTATTATTCTTATTATTATCATCATTATTATCATTATTATTATCATTATTATTACTATTATTATATTATTATTATTAAAAGCCATAAAAGGTTATTATTAATCTGCAGAGTTGAGAGCTAATAAGAGGGCAGATGGGCAACATGTGACTGTCTCTGTAGCAGTCGATCAAGTGGACGATAACACGAAACAATACACCTTTGTCCAGGTGATTAAGAGAACAATGTCATGGAAATAATTATGATAAATAAATATTAGTTTTTTATTATGCTCATACTAAAAATATATTCGCAGTAATATTACATTTACACCAATAAGTTAACTATACCACATTTATATCTTCATAATGAATATCATATTTATTTTAGTAATAATAATATAAATATATCAAAAGGCCTTTGATAGTATCCCTCATGCATAGATAATCAGAGTAATGGAAATATACAATACATGTGATGTGATAGTGAAGTTCATACAGCAATCAATGCTAATGGAAAATGATAATGATGATGATGCATGAAAAAGGATGTATTAAGACTGGACAAATCTTGGTTAAGAGAGGAATATACCAAGGAGATTCTCTGTCATCTCTGTTGTTGAGTATGGCTTTGATGCCATTATCAAAATCCATTAATGATGCCAAATTAGGTTATGAAATTGGAAAAGAACAGATTAGCCATTTATTCTAAATTGACGATTTAAATATTTTTTCAAAGGACCACAAAAGCGTGCAAATGTGTGTACAAATTGTAGAAAAATTCAGTAAAGATATTCACGTGAGCTTTGGCATAGAGAAATGTGCAACTATCAAAATCAAAAAGGTAATGTTTCAAGTGGAGGTGATTTTGCTTTGCTAGATGGAGTTGAGATACAATCATTGAAAACTAAGGAGTTTTACAAATATTTCGGCATGGAAGAAAAAAAGGGAATCAACGATTAAGGAAAGAAAAAGTGAAAAAAGGAATATTTTTGCAGTGTGAAGAAAATATTGAAAACCCAACTCAGTTCTAAAAACAAGATTATGGCAGTAAACAGTTTAGCAGCTCCAGTTATGAGGAACAGTTTTGGTATACTGCCGTGGCTGAAATCTGAAATTGATAAACTTTAGGAAAACAAGAAAAATATTGACTATGAACGTAATACATCATCCAAGGGCAGATGTGGATAGATTATATGTCAAAAGAACAGATGGGGGAAGATGTCTATTAGAACTGCAGTCTCTTCATCAAAAGAGTATAATGAGCCCTGTAGAATACATTAGATTGAGAACGGAAGATCGATGTGGATTGTAAGAACGAATGATGATCTCAAAAATAAAAAAAATATCTGCAGAGACATAACAAAGTGGCCAGCTATATACACTCAAAAATATGTAAAAGTTTCAATATACAAGTGATGGAAAAATATTGTATGCACGAACCTGAGAAAGTCATAAAGATCAAGAATAATGTCATCACTTATGACAAAACAGTAGTCACAGATAGGGCCATTCCTGCAGACAGACCAGACTTAATAATTCTAAACAAAAAGAATAACATTTGTTTGACAGTTGATGCAGCAATACCGGACGATGTAAATGTCTTGAAGAAAGAAACCGAGAAGAGGATGAAATACAAAGATCTCTAGATAGAAATTGCTAGGATGTGGAATGTGAAAACAAAAGTTATAGCTGTTGTAGTTGGAGCCTTAGGGACAATGAGTGACAACAAAGAAATTGTTCTGATACCAGGAAAGTTGAGTAGTGAAGATATCCAAAACATCGCCTTAAATGGGACTGCCCATATTATAAGGAAAGTACTTGGTTGAGTGATAGAAAAACTGACAAAAGTTTTTGTTTGTTTTGCTTGCTTGATTTTAACTTGTAGTTAAGAAAATTTGTTTTGATTGATTTCATATTGCATGAGGTCTCTGGATGAGACTTGGCAATGTTGATTTTCGGCTGTTTCAACCGTGTTTGACTTTGAATAAAATAATAATAATAATAATAATAATAATAATAATAATAATAATAATAATAATAATAATAATAATAATAATAATAAGAATAATAATAATAATATAATAATAATAATAATAATAATAATAATAATAGTAATAATAGTAATAGTAATAATAATAATAACAATAACAATAACAATAACAATAACAAGAACAATAACAATAACAATAACAATAATAATAATAATAATAATAATAATAATAATAATAATAATAAGAATAATAATAATAATAATACTAATAATAATAATAATAATAATAATAATAATAATAATAATAATAATACTAATAATAATAATAACCTAATACAATGATAACCTTAACACAAATAACAACACAATAACGATGATAATAGATTATAAAATCATTTATTTATGTATTTGAATATTAAACTAAGAATAATAATGATAATAATAATGATAATAATAATAATAATAATATAATAATAATAATAATAATAATAATAATAATAATAATAATAATATAATAATAATAATAATAATAATAATAATAACAATAATAATAATAATAACAATATTAATAATAATAATAATAACAATATTAATAATGCAATATTAAAATGATTAATAATCATTTTTAAAAGGAATATAATTTGATATTTTCATTTCATTCGCCAGGGATACCAGACCCAAATCCCAATCGGAACCCTGAAAGTAGGGGACTCCATGACCTGGGTTGTTCTCGACAGGTTAATCAAGAAAACCTTCGAGGTTGTTAGCTAATGTCGCTACCACATCAATCACATCAACCACAGTAATCGCTACTGCTTACAACGCTAATACGACCGCAACACACCTGTCATTTCCGAATCATCTCTGTTATGCAAAGGACTATAATCAAATAAACAAACAAACAAACAAACCTGTCACTTCTCGCAACTTAGACCATTAGATGATTACTTTTTTCTCGTGAATACTCTAATTTTTGAACCTGGTTTCAACTAATGCATGGGATACCAACGGCGCATGAGTAGAATGTGCTAATGTCATTTGAAACGAAATGAAAGAATAAATATTCAATATTATTATTTGTTTATTTATTAAAATTGCATTTATGGTCAACACGACACGGGGCTACGAAATCGAGAACGGCGCACATTACAAATGGTATAACGAACTAACGTTATTACATTATTACACCCAGTTATTGTTGTTAGAACTGTTATTGTTGCTATAATTGTTATTGTTCCTATAAATGTTATTATTGTTGTTGTTATAAGGACCACCTTACCAAACTGGATCCTTCTTCCAAACTGGGCATGGACGGTGAAAGCATCTTGAATTATCAAGTGGGGGAAATCATCAGATCAAATGGTTGCTTTCTATCCATTTCTAACATTTTTAACTTTTGCACAAACATATATTAAAATCGTTTTTTTATTTTTATTTTTATTTTGTGCAAATTACAATAATAATAAAAATAATTTTATTATTTAATAAATAATTAATTAGATCATATAATTGTATTTAGTTCAAATAATTTAATAAATAATTTTTATAATAATTATCGTTCATTCTATTTAACTTTATTTAAATGTCTGCCTAATTTTTGCAAATCGTTTGATAAACTTATATATAATCAAAATCTGTTTCTTTTCAATCGCCAGATGACGCGTCGTTTCTCCATTCTCCAGAGCTCCTCCCGATTGGCTACTTGGTTGGTGACGTCACGAACATCTGCATCATGCTGAAAGGTTTGAACTTTTGACCCCGTTGATGGAGGTCATTCAAGAATGTAATTATGCATGCAAATAAAAAGCAACTTAATTGCACACTGAGTACTCCATTCAGCGAATTGCCAACCAATAAACATCCGGTTCGTTACGCGGATCTTTTCCAGATAAGCCCCGCCAAAAAGTTAACCCCCGCCATCAAAAAAAGATTATAAAACAGAAAATATTTGTGCTTTTAGTTTTTATTGAAGAGAGTAAAATTGACACATGTCATTAATAATTTCCATGAAAAGGTCCGTATTTCTGTACCTTTGCCTCCAAAATCGATGTGTGCCGCATTGGCGCTTATTCTGCATCTTGTTGACGTGCCAGAAAGATTCGATGGTTTGTGTGTGAGCTCCAATCGTTGGATCCACAAAGTTTTCTGTATGATTAATCGTTTGATGAATATAAAGTTGAAAAACGTGTCATCTGGTGAACATTGTTGCATAAACGTTGCTGATGGATCAATCAGTGGCTTTGCAAAAACGTATTGCCGTCTCCTTGTCGTGAACGAGAGTCGAAAGCGTCAGAAAGTTCATTTCAGGTTTTAGGTCCGAACGTAGTAAATATTTGCACAAAATGGGCAAAATGCCGTCTCCTTGTCGTGAACGAGAGTCGAAAGCGTCAGAAAGTTCAATTCAGGTTTTAGGTCCGAACGTAGAAAATATTTGCACAAAATGGGCATAGAGGTGGATAAGGAGTTGTTTTTATGGCGTGCATTTAAATATTCAAATTTCCAGACATCAGAAATTTGGTGCGTCATGCTATATTAATTAGCTACTGAATATAATTTTAGGTCACAGAGAAGGATGCGTGGATGCCCTAGCTTTTGAACTCTTGATACCGAAGCCCAGTCTCTCTAGTTACGTGCATCTGTTGATAACACACAAGAGAATTATTCTCATTGGCTCTTCGGGGACGGGCAAGTCTCACCTGGCGAGAAGGTTGGCTAGATATGTAGTCGACCTAATGCTGAACTGGGGTGAAAGTTCAAAAGGTCAATTCGAAAGGTGAGCATTTTGTTGAGGTTAACAGGACCCATGATGACAACTATGACGATGCCTTCCAGTGAATTTGGAAATGCCTGCAACATGTTTCCTCCTCTTCCTTCGCTCCATCACCACCACAATCACTACCACCACCATCATCATCACCATCTAGAAAAGTTGAATCCTTCCAGTCTGGTGGCAGTATACAGGGTGGATTCACAGTCAAGTCGTGAGTTAAGGCAGTACTTGAACAACCTTGCACATCACTATCAGGACCTCTATAAGGAACATCTGTCATTGTCATCACCATTAATCACACCTGGATTGGATGAAAAAGGTAGAGGCTGTAAGAGATATTTTGAATTTTTAGTCACCATATTTCAAATCATTGTCTACAACAATATTTAGTCGCATTAAAATAAATTGATTAATTATTAATAATAATAACAATAATAATAATTGAAATTATATAATAGTTATAAAAATAATATAATAAAATATAGAATAATATTGTTAATAATTATATTTTATTTCTTCTCATCCACAAATACACCTCTCAGAATTCACCATGGTTACCGAGTCGCAGAATCATCACGGACATGACAGCCAGTCAGGAATTTCAAATGGCGCAAGTGAGCGCAAAGAAAGCGAAACCTCTGCGGTACTGGGAAAAGCCAGGGGTTACAGAAATAGCTCGACCCCTGTCGCCATTGTATTGGACGGCCTACATCACGTGACCTCCCTCGGTGATGCCTTCTGCGGCTTCCTTGACCTTGAGCTCGCCAATGGGTAAAGAAACATTTGACGTTATATTTTTTTTATCTCTGTTTGTTTTGAAAATACAGTCTTATTTGATTATTTATATTCGAATGGAATTATTATTATGAGTAAATCAACGCGGTTGTTATTAATAAAGGTTAGTCAACTAAATGTACAAATAGCTGATTAATTAGTTTCTGATAATAATAATAATAATAATAATAATAATAATAATAATAATAATAATCGTATTATATACTTATTTTTTCACAATAAATTCACAAAACAACGACCTCCATCAAAACTAAATTGTCCTCAAAATGACTTTCCAGTCCCTATGTCATCGGAACCATGCAATGGTCGAGATCGTCATCATCATCACCATCATCATCGACGTCATCAACACAGACCCCCTCGCCGACCTTGGGAAGTACCGTCGGCTCGACCGCTACCCCTGGTGACCTACAATTCCACCACAACTTTCGATGGATTATCTACTCCGGCAAAGTGGAACCTGTGCGTGGATTTCTGGGTCGGTACCTCACCCGGTGCCTGGTGGCGGCAACGGTGGCTAAGACGTCCTTATTCTCGCGGAGGTCTTTGGCTTTACCGGGCAGCTCGGACGGATTCTCGTCCGGTGGAAGTAAGTGGGATGAGTGAAATTTACTGAGTGAGTGGTTAGGAAGAATAAAGTAACATTCTAACTATGAACAATAATAACAATTAATAAATAATAATAATAAAAATAACAAAAATTACTTTAACGTGCTTTGAAAGGTTATCATTATCATGCAATTTAGAAATTGACCCATGACGCCAATGGTTAAATAAATGAAACGGAAATGGTTCCAGCTCCCCTGACGTCATCGTTGCTTGACCTTCACCTTTCAAAGGTCATCGATTGGTTGCCCCATGCCTGGCAAAGGATCAACGCCTACCTGGAAGCATCCAGTACCAGGGACATCACTCTAGGTATTACCATCATCGTCATCATCGTCTTCGTTATCGTCATAGTTATCATAATTATCATCATCATCATCATCGTCATCATCACCAACGCGACGATAATCATTGGTATCACAGGACCGAGACTGTTCCTCTCATGTCCCATGGATGCGTCACGTGCACACCTGTGGTTCGTTGACCTTTGGAATTACTCAATTGTGCCTTACCTCATGGAAGCACTCAAAAACAAGGTGAGTGGGTGAGTGAATTAACGGATGAGTTGGTGACTGAATGAATGGGTGAGCGAATGAGTGGCTGAGGGAGACTAGGTTGAGTAGTTGTGGGGAAATAGTCAGATAACGTTTTAGCAGTTTATTTAATTAAGAATTTTAATTTTATTATTCAACATCCAAACCTGGACTATAACCACACCTGTTCACACCTCAGCAGGGAATCAAGTCCAATTGGACGAAGCTGGTCGAGTGGCTGACCACTACAATGCCATGGAAGTCTAACTTGGAGAAATCGGGATGCTCTCTGTTCCTTAATTTTCGACCAGAAGACTTGGGTCTCTTCGCTACCCAGCGCAAGACTGGAAGTCAATCGGTACAGGAAGTGACGACAGCGGACACGACAATGTCTAAAGGTCAAGGTTACGACGAAGACGATGACGTTTTTAACCCAGGGACAGAGTCTGATCTTTCGCTGGTTAGTCATTCCTTTTCATGTCCCTCCTTGCATTCACACATCCATCCATTCAACTAATTGTCAGTTCACTCATTCTTCCATCCATTCATTTGTTCATCCATCCACCCTTTTTTCCATCCAGGTGGACATAGTGTCGAGGTTTCAGGCTGTGGCCATCCAAAGCAGCAGCAGCGAAACCGGAAGTGTCAACACGACCGTGAACTCTGAGGTCGAGTGAAAATTCGGAAGGTCAACATGGGCAGATGTCAAAGTTCAGGGACTGAAAACATGGGCTGCAGAACATTGTTGCTTTTTTTTTTAATTAATAGGAACCGAGTTTAATTATTGATTAGTGAGGACATGAATATTATAATTTATTAATTAAGCATTTTGTAAACAATGACGAATTGTTTATTTGTTTATTTCATTTACAAGCAAATGCCGTGTGGAAAAAGTTGTCAATTTGTGACTCTTTGAGTGTCCTTCTTCTAAATTAAAGTTAATAACAATTAAATTAATTTAAATAATTTATATTAAAAAATTAATATAGTATAATAGTAATTGAATATTTTGATGTTCAATGTTATAATAATATCAATAACAACAACAATAATAATAACAACAACGGCAACAGTAAAAAGAACCGAGTGCAAAACAAAGGCAGTAACGATCCTTCTAATTCACTGACATGCGTCAACGAACATCCCGTCAAGTCTTGCGTGACGAAACTTAACATCCAAAAGTGAGATAAGAACGCTGGAAAGGAGAGAATGGAGAAGACGTAAGCGATGATGACGACTACGACGATGGATGAGCGTTGACATAGCAACGGGTGATGCTTCTCGGATCGCAAAAGGCGTCTCTGGCATTCGACTGTGGACTTTTGACGGATGAATATCGTTGCTGATGCTGGAGAAAGAGAGGTTGGTGTGGTACTTGCGGCCGAGTATTTGTGGTACATGTAGTTAGGTGTTTATGTTCGTTATGAATTACTTGTGGTTACATTTTTATGGTAGTTATGAATTACTTGTGGTTAAGTATTTGTAATACTTTAATCTAATGTACATCGTTGGTGACACTTGTCTTACAAGTACATGCGTGTATTGAGTATTTGGGACCTTAACTAACTAACTAGAATTCAAAAAACTTGCACAACTGAACCTGCTTGCCATGTAAAAGTTGACATCGAAAGCAGTACTTGCAGCCGTACTGACGGCGATAGGCGGTGTTTGTGGTGCTTGCGGTCGTAGTAATTCAATTAACGGAAGTTGATAAAAATCACGTTAGACGTACGACCCCCGCTTCATAACTCATTCGCAACGGAAGAATATTTTCAATGCAGGAACTCATCCATCCATTCATTAATTTATCCATCCATCCATCCATCTGATGCAATTAATACTGTCGTATAATCATGATACTATAATGATATAATTACTTGAATTTTCTCGAATAAACTTTTGAATTCATTTAATTACCTCAATCTTTTCATTTTTGCGTAATCACCTTCGAAAATAAGAAAATATCTTTTATTATTTCAAATATTTTTCATTATTTCATTTCAATATTGAATATTTCAATTTATTTTAAAAATCAAAATTTCCACCAAATATATCGACGTCATTCTCAAGATATTTCTACATGTAAACGAAATATTATAGTATTATAAAATATAAAGTATAGTATTTTAAAATAAATATTAAAATATAAAACAATTGTTTCATGACAATAACGTAACTAGGACAACAGAGATTAAGGTTAACAGTAATAATAACAATTATAATTATAATAATAATAATTAATATAATAATAATAATAATAATAATAATATAATAATAATAATAATAATAATAATAATAATAATAATAATAATAATAATGATGATGATGATATGATGATGATGATGATGATGATGATGATGATGATGATGATGATGATGATGATGATGATGATGATGCTGATGATGCTGATGATGTGATGATGATGATGCTGATGCTGATGATGATGATGATGATGATGATGATGATGATGATGATTGATGATGATGATGATGATGATGCTGATGATGATGATGATTGATGATGATGATGATGATGGATGATGATGTGCTGATGATGATGATGCTGTGATGATGATGATGATGGATGATGATGATGATGATGCTGCTGATGATAATAATAACAACAATAACAATGATAATAATAAAATTAACAAGTATTATAATATTTTACAATTCATATTACATATTGTATAAAATGTAATTATACTGTATTATAATTAAAATTATTATTAGAAATATCCTTTAAACCATTCCATCACACCACATCACAACACAAACACAACTGAAGCCCACAAATTAATATTAATTTCTCCTCCCAGAGGACAGAAAAAAAATAGTTCCAGAAAAATCTCAACCTCATGATGGAAAGGCTCCTCCCTTGGGGACTTTGGACGGAAGACTGCGGAAGGATACATTTTGTTTATGCGTTCTTCGTACTGTTGCTGCCTCAAGACCAAGCCAAGTCTATCGAGAGACGAGAAATAGTTCCTCTGATGCTCGGTGAGATGAAGACATTCATCCACTTTCAATTTCCACTTTCAATTCACCAGCATTAATTAATTAATTAATTAATTAATTCATTCATTCATTCATTCATTCATTCATTCATTCATTCATCATTCATTCATTCATTCATTCATCATTCATTCATTCATTCATTCATTCATTCATTCATTCATTCATTCATTCATTCATTCATTCATTCATCATTCATTCATTCATTCATTCATTCATTCATTCATTCATTCATTCATTCATTCATTCATTCATTCATTCATTCATTCATTCATTCTTTTATTCATTCATGGATACATCAATTCCTTGGTGTATTCTGACATTGATCTTATTATTTATATCAAATCATAATTACTATTTATGTCAAATTGAGACATCATAATAAAGCACCGTAACTGATCTAATTGCCAGAAACAGACACCACACGTAAACCCCATCAACGAGTCAACCATCACAACCATTACCTTCTTCATCAACGTTATCATCATCATCGTCGTCGTCGTTGTCAGCATCATCATCATCATCGCCTCAAAAGCCGTCAAGGATGGAGACAAAAACTCATTTCTTTTGTTGACAAGTACGTCCGAATATAGATCACCATCCGCTCATTCGATCACACCATCTCACTAGTATCGTCTTTTTCAAGCTATCTGTCTTTAAGCATCATCGTCATCGTCATCATCATCATCATCATCATTATCGTCATCATCATCATCATCATCATCATCATCATCATCATTATCGTCATCATCATCATCATCAGCATCATCATCAGCATCATCATCATCATCATCATCATCATCATCATCATCATCATCATCATCATCATCATCACATCATCATCATCATCATCATCAATCATCATCATCATCATCATCATCATCATCCATCATCATCATCATCATCATCCATCATCATCATCATCATCATCATCATCATCTCATCATCATCATCATCATCATCATCATCATCATCATCATCATCCATCATCATCATCATCATCATCATCATTCATCATCATCATCATCATCATCATCAATCATCATCATCATCATCATCATCATCATCATCATCATCATCATCATCATCATCATCATCATCATCATCACCATCATCGACGTCGTCATCGTTATCGACCATCGTATTCTGTCACGTGTGTGTTTTATCTACACTCCATCTATATATTCATAGACCTGACCATCCATCATTTCACTCATCCACCCACGCACGCATCTTTCCACTCATACATGCATTCGATCCCCTCATCCATCCAGCCATCCACCGGTCTATCCATTTCTGTTTCCATTCATGCTTCCATCCATCCATCATCTAGCTCCTTATCGGCCACTGTCAGCTTCTCCTTATAAGGGCTGCAGTCATAATGGAAAGAAGATGATAAACAAGAAGGCAAGTCAATCCACGCCACGGTAAGGCCGGTCGGGAATCCGTTACCGTCTCCTCCGACTCCGGACTGCTTCTCATCCGGACATGGCGTACCGGAGGCCGACGCTTTTTTAAGCCTTCGATCGACCGTGAAAAGATGATTTGCATTCAAAAAGGAAGATTTTAAAAAGATCTTCTGAAATTGTTTGGCTTTATATTAAAAATATGGAACTTATGATGAGAAAGGGTTGGATATAGTATTTATTATTATTATTATTATTATTATTTTTATTTTTATTATCATCATCATCATCAACAACATCATTCGTCAACTCACCCACCCATCCATTCATCCATCCTTCAAGGTTACAAAGAGTATTGCCAATCAGAATTCCTGAACATTACCTGTCCTGATCAAGACCAGGTCATCCTCATCCAAGGTGCACGTTTCGGACGCATGCGCGCCGGTCGCTGCGTCACGGGAAGTCACGGCTACCTCGGTTGCTGGGCGGAAGTGACCTTTCAGTTAAACCGGAAGTGCGGGGGCAAAGTTCACTGCAGAGTTCACGCAATGGACCCGACCTTGAACTCTGCCCAACCTTGTCCTAAGGACCTCAACTCCTACCTAGAGGTCAAGCACACCTGCATCGGAGGTTTTATAATTTATGCGATTGAAAGTTTAATATTATAATGAATATTGCAATCACCAATATTAATATTCGTTACTCATCAGTAACATCATCTGACTCCTCACTCTGCCACCACCATCAAGCCGGCATGCTGGTGACGTCACAGAGCGGCTACCTTTCCAGCCTTTTGTCAAGGCAACGCCATGTCGGCAGCTCTTCGTGCCCCTGGCGATTGAAGGCCAAACCAGGTCAGAGGTTAAAGGTCATGCTCGTGGCGTTGTCCGAGTTGATGCCGATTAGCGTTACAGGAACTTCACCTGCACTGGGGAGAAGATTAATTCAAAAGAGATCTGCGACATCGTCATCATCATCATTATCATCATCGTCGTCGTCATTGTTATCTTTTTCGTCATCGTCATCATCATCGCTTCCGTCAACTCTCACGATGAAATCATCGATTTACTGCGCCCTTGACGCGGGTACGGCTTACGAAGGCAAATCAGAATTTAATCTCCACACCAAGTCATCGTCACTGCCGATGCACTTGTTACTATCGTCATCATCATCACCACCATTGTCGTCGTCGTCATCATCATCTTCTTCTTCCCCATTATCGGCTGGTCTGCCTTCATCGACAGGAGCAGTCTTGACGGATTTTTTGCGATCGATTCCTCCTTCTTTGAATCCACGAGGACTGAGAACTCGCCACGTCAATTATCTCCTTCCGCTGCATCCCCCATTAGCCTACGCAAAGTCGTTGTCATCATCATCATCATCATCATCGTCACCTCCATTTGGAATATTAGACGCACATGACACGAGAACAAATATTTGGAATTCCTCCGAGAACCTCCGAGAACCATTGAAGCAGCAGCGTCCGTCGCCTGGCGGTCGCTACTCGTCGTCGACGTCCGCCGGCGACAGGAGGCAGACACGGCGATTTGCCAACCGCAACACAACAACAGACGGCGCTAAAGGCGACGTGACCGGAACCGGAAATGACGTCATCGTTCACGCGGCCGGAAGTCACATGGTTGTCCTTAGAAAAAACGAAGCCGTCCGGGAAAGCTCAGCGGGTAGAACTGCCGCCGACGTAAGCGGCCGAGGACAAGATGGCCGACACGTGGTTCGACCAAACGAAGCCGAACAAAATGGCGCCGATAAAGATGGCGTCCGGAATGGCGTGCAGGCAGACGATAGCGCAAAGAGCGACTGTTATTTCGTAGGCTTTCTTCTGGAGTCGGGTGGGAGGAATAGATCCTTGGCGCTCTGCTACAAGTCGCCATATGACTGGGGTGAGTTGTTGTTGTTGGGGTAGGAAGGCTTAATATTACGATTAGTATTCATAATGATGATCATCATGGCAATGATGATGTGACTCTGGTGATTAAGGTGACTATGCTAACGATAATGGTAATGACAAATGTGACGGTTTTTATGATGATGTGACTTTTATGATGGTAATGATGGTTATATGAAATAATTATAAAGGACGATAACAAATTATGTTCTCCGTTTTTTTTCTCATGTTTTTATTATTCAAAAAAAATGCTACCTTATTCTCTCATTGATTTATGCAGACGCTTTGCAAATTTTTTTAATTTTATTTTCGAACGAAGCTACTCGAGTCGTCTGTGTCGATATTGCGTTGCTGTGGTAGGCGTAGTTGTGGTTGTTGTAGCAAGAGTAGTTGTGATCGCTATGGTTGTTGTTATGTAAGTTAGTCGTAGCCGACGCTCCAATATTAAAATATGACTAATTATGACAACTAAGAAACTCTGTCGAAAGATTCTTAAGGAATAAACATTTACAGCATGGTTGGGTTTCAAGCAATTTTTTTATGAATTGTTTAATTTATTTATTTAAAGCCATTTTCTAATCGTTTTAAATCAGTTAGTAACTTTTATGCCTTTTGTTCAAAAAATAATGTAAAAAAATAAAAAGAAATTATTATTGTTATTATTATTATTATATTATTATTATTATATTATTATTATTATTATTATTATTATTATTATTATTATTATTATTATTATTATTATTATTATTATTATTATTATTATTATTATTATTATTATTATTATTATTATTATTATTATTATTATTATTATTATTATTATTATTATTATTATTATTATTATTATTATTATTATTATTATTATTATTATTATTATTATTATTATTATTATTATTATTATTATTATTATTATTATTATTATTATTATTATTATTATTATTTAGTTAAATGTGCTAAAATCGACGAACTAAATCGCATTTTTTATTGAATTAATTAACACTCAAAAATTGTTTGACAACATCAAGTTCAACTTCCATTTTCATCAATTTGTCAATTTAAATGCTAAATTTCCAAAATTAAATTTTTAAACCTTGCAATTTTAAAGCCATCCAGAAGTCCGCCCATCCGTCACTCAAGAACATCAGCACATCGAAACAACAACAACAACAACTATTCGATATCCAGCCATTCCTCTACATATTGACCGATGACGACGACTATGACGAGGCTTCTCCTTATCGCAATCGTCATCATAACAACGGCGACACCTACCACAACAAGCTACAGAAAGCGTCAGAGGCTGCTTATTTCTCCAAGAACAACGAGTTGGGTGTTTACTTCCTCGATTCATCCACTTATCCAGATTTTCTGCTGTACTTTGAAGGTCCATAATCACAATTATTTTTATTATCATTTTATTATTAATATTATTGATACTAGAATATTGACATAATAATAATTAGTATTATTTTGAATTGTTATTAAGTAATACTATAATACTTAATGATGTGCATGTGTTCACATGTGTCATTACCATTTAGAGTCTCCAAATGTGATCATTCCTAGGAGAGCACTTAAAACCTGAGACATCATCATCATCATCACCATCATCTTCAGCGTCATCGTCATCATCATCATCATCGCCATTATAAACCTTTGGCAAACGACTTTCTTATCGTCCGTGCAACATCTTCAAGCAGTTAATCCAGCAGGTGATAAGAAGCAATCCACGTGCGCACCGATGTTCATCCACGCGTGAATCGGAAGTCGGAAGGCGAACGAATCAAGCGTATCGGAAACTCTTGGAAATTCGTCGGTTCAATTCTTCTTTTTTTCCGACGGCTCTAAACAAAATCTAGGTCGAGTTGATCCAATTTCGAAGACTTCTATTGGTCTTGATTAAAGTTACGTCACGAGTGAAAAACGATTCTATTGGTTCTTGGCTAGAGAAGCAATCCAATCAAATCTTCGCCCTGCATAGAAATGGGCGCATTATGCCGTGCGCCCCCTCTGCCATTGGTCGGCAGTTTTTCTGTTGTTTTATCTCGTCTTCTTTACGAGTGTGTTTTTAGTTTTTATAAATTTATTTTTATTTGTTTTATTATTTAAATTTTTTTTTCCATTTAAACAAACATTTCAATTTATCGTGAAGTCGTGAAATCCGTTAAATTCCTCTTCCTGAATAAACTTTTGAAAACATTTTTAACCCCGAAGAAGTGAAAAAAAAAACTTCCATTCAAGTTAAAATTAATGATCTCCATCCACGAGAAATGGAAACTTCTGTCGACTGCTGGAATTCCCGGGAGCTATTTTAGGAAAACATTGCAGATTATTAGGACGGATCCATTCATAGAAGTTTTATTTACGGCTCATCTGTTTTACGTGCGTGTTGCATTCATTGGTAAATTAATTATTATCAATCAAACAACAATCCAATCAACTTTCAACCCAACATGCCAATCAACAATCAATTTTCAAAATGACTTCTCAAAAAATCAATTGGAAACTTTATATTTACTTAATTATTTATATATTTATTTATTTAAAAAACAATTTAAATATTTCTACAATTTGAGATGTTTAAGATTCTTCACTGACAGCTGAATTTATGGGATTGTTTAATAATTTATTATAATTTCTTTGTTGTTATTATTTTATGGATAATAATTACGATATTTATTTAAATTTATATCTTTAATAACATTTATAATTGCTTTTATAATAAATAAAGTAATTACTAAGTTGTGGATAAATCTCTGTCTAGAAATCATTGAAGAGTAATTAAAACCACATTTTCTGACCAATAACAGCTGTCGGCTGCGCATTGCCCGAAGAGCCAGCCAATGGCTGGATGAGGCTCGATGATGGAAGACTTCTGATTGGCTGCAACGGTCTGTCGGAGGTATGGCAACTGACTTGCACAAAGAACGGGTCTTGGTCTGATGCTCCGCCCAGCTGCTCAGAAATGAGGGCCGAAACTGGTGAGCTAATTATGGCAAGGTTGCCTTTATATCACGTCACTATTTTTATGATGTCATCCTTAACAAGGCATGTAAATAATGGTATGATATCTTATGTACACATGTGACTGATTATCTTCTATGATTTTGACATCATAATGAAATTCAAAATAATTATAGAATAAATTAATGGAACACATTTTAAAGTTACAAATGACATGAATTACAAGGACGCACTTTGTATCTTTACAGTATCAACTTCAACTTGAATAAGACAGTGTTAGATTCCTAGTTTGCGCTTTTTGGACTGCGTGACAAATGGTTGAGTGCCTCTGAATGTGCTCTATATAAATCAAAAGATGCTTATTATTAGGTTGCCCATCAGTTACGGATGTCTGAACAAAGCATCTGTTACATCCTCAACAAACAGCATCACTATCATGGCACTGTTACATGATAAGATCAATTTCTTGAATATTTTGTTTATTAGCTTATATTTTAACAGAGAAATGAATTTAAATTAAAAATTAACTAACCAATCAACCACCTATATCCATTCATTAACTCAATCATTAACCCATTCTACTCATCAGTCACCCAAAAATGTTTCCGGTTTTCTTTACGAGTTAAAATTAGAATCATGAATTTAAGTGAGGCTCAGCTGATTGGCTTCGTACAGGGTGATGGGTTGAGTCTAATTAAGGAACTTTGAAACCATTACGTCATCACTTTTTGACTGGATTCATTATCGTGGTTACATTATTAGTATAATACCATTGTACTAATAGTATAATATAATATATAATAGTATAACTATATTGTTATTGCAATATCAATATATATTAATATTATTATTATTAACATAATAAAATAATTATGCTACAAGTAATGTAAATAAGAATGTTGTTAATGCACACTGTCTCATCGATATTTATTAATTTAATTGTCCATATAATGTG
Source organism: Whitmania pigra (assembly GCA_021613335.1). Lineage (NCBI taxonomy): Eukaryota > Metazoa > Annelida > Clitellata > Hirudinida > Haemopidae > Whitmania > Whitmania pigra. Next base: position 206,695 of record JAJTWR010000228.1, on the reverse strand, counting down.
AGTTAATAATTATAATCAATCAGATTTATAACAACTAATGATAAATACAACCATTAAAATTTATAATAATTAATGATAATTTTAATAATTCATATTGAATCAATAATTATTATACTTCCTTAATGTTCATTAGTTTCTCTCATTTTAACTCTCTGTCCTTATTACAATGAGTGAGTGAATGAGTGAGTGAATGAGTGAATGAGTGAGATTCGACGTCCTGTTTCATCCAATTAGGGGAGGCTTCCAGGAGAAAAATTTAATCGTCTTGTCGGTCCATTCTCGCCGGATTCGAAGAAAAGGATAAAAAGGTGATGATGATGACGATGACGGTGATGATGATGGTGATGTTGTATGATTCGTTACAGTAGTGGTATGAATTATTGCCGTGCGTCGGATACGAGAATGAGCAACTAAATTAATGGGCGATTGATCGAATGGATGAATGAGTGCATGCATTAATGAATGAATGCATGATGAATGAATGCATTAATGAATGACTGGTTGAGTTAGTACTGCCGATGCATCCCATTCGGTCGATCTTCATCCCACGATGAATTCCGCTCGGATGAATTAATTGAACGAATGAATGACTGAATGAATGAAGGACTGCGAGGGTTCGTCAGTCGGTGAAGGCGCATCATTCTTTGCTTTTTTTGCTGAGAAAAATGAGAGGCATTTGTTTCGCATTTTTCTGTTTTTTTCTAAAAAGAAAACAAGATGATGATGATGATGATTATGATTATGATGCTGCTAAAAACTGTGCTGCATTGGTGAATGAGCTGATTGATGATTATGTTAATAAGACAGGTATTTCGTTAATAAAAAGGCTGAATGGATTGTTAATGTTAATTAATTGTTAATTGTTACAAGCTAATGTATTAAACAGATGAAGGAAATTAAAAAGGAGAACATTGTAATTGTAGTTGATTTATATATACGTCATATGCATAGCGTCAGAGGCTTTTTTAATTTAATTTTTTTTTATTTTATTTCATTATAGTCCTTTGCATAACTGAAATGATTTGGACTAGCGTCAGAGGCGATTCTTGCAACCATTTATAAAGGCGCTTTTGGCAGTGCAGGCTGGGTTTCGAACACGACACATCACGACTGTTGACATTGCCGTCGTTCGCAGGAACTTAACCAATTAGGCCCACCAGCATTCCAAGTTCAGGGAACGATGTTGATAGTTGTGATGATAATGATGGCGGTTGTTGTGATGATGATGATGATGATGATGATGATTGATGATGATGATGATGATGATGATGATGATGATGATGATGATGATGATGATGATGATGATGATGATGTGATGATGATGATGGTGATGATGATGATGATGATGATGATGATGATGATGATGATGATTGATGATGATGATGATGATGATGATGATGATGATGATGATATGATGATGATGATGATGATGATGATGATGATGATGATGATGATGATGATGATGACGATGACGATGACGATGACGATGACGATGACGATGACGATGACGATGACGACGACGACGATGATAACAACAAAAGGGAGCAAGGACAGCTGAAATACAAAAAGCAGACATTGCAGAATTAAAAGAAGACGAGAAGGATGTCTCTCCTCATTATTGTCCTTCGTGAATCAAATATGTTCGACACGTTAGGAATATTTTTTGATTTTTTTCTTATATTATTGATTGCAATATAATAATAATAATAATAATAATAATAATAATAATAATATAATAATAATAATAATAATAATAATAATAATAATAATAATAATAATAATAATAATAATAATAATAATAATAATAATAATAATACTAATAATAATATAATAATAATAATATAATAATAATAATATAATAATAATAATAATAATAATAATAATATAATAATAATAATAGTAATAATAATAATAATAATAATAATAATAGTAATAATAATAATAATAATAATAATAATAATGTTGGGATGCTTGTAAATTATATTACTGTCTCAAAGCAACATAGTTACAATAAATCGTCTTTGGAAAGCTAGTCCATTATAATGTATATTATTGTGATTGTGAAATAAAGCCCGGTTGCTTTCCTTTCTCTCTCTCTCTCTTTCTCTCTGAGGCTGCCTGTATAGTAACATTTGTTGTTTCTGAGCATCAACCGAAAATTTTTTAATAAAACTAATTTACATGTTACTCTGCACAGGTTGAGAGAATATAATAGCATAGGTTTCATTGAACATTTATTCCATATCGCCATACAGCAATGCTTATACACATGGAACTGCTGTGATGATTAACGTTTTGCAAAAGGGTTTTATTTTATTACAGTTATTTGATTTAAAATAAATAAATGCTACATATTTAACTAAAAATGATATTTTCCAACAAATGAATGTTTATTGGTTAGTATGATATGTACTAAATCAGACATGAATGTTTCGCAGCACCAATAATACAAAAACTTTCGTGTTATGTTATTAATAAAACCTAGCAGTATCAATAATTACTATTACAGTTTTCAGCTGTTGTATAGTTAATAACAGCTTTAGAATTTCATCTTTTATTCATGTTTTTTTTTCACATTTTTCCCACTTTATTCTTTATTTTCACTTTTATTTAGTTTATCACATTGCCTCTGCAGCGCAGTCGTCACAAACTGTAACTGTTCTCTTTTCTGAATGTTCACCGCAAATAAAGTTTTTAGAACTGTAAACTGTGTGTCCGTCGCATTACATTGATTCACACTTCCACGACACAAAATAACGCAACAAATATAAAATAAATAACATAATTATTCAGTCAGGACAATTACATTGTGAAATTTTTATTTGTAAATAAACTGGTGTCAAAAGTGGAATTATTGTCGTGCAAACTTATATTTATAGTTGTAATAGTATATTATATGCTATAATAGCATGTTATATGTTACGCCATATGTAATATTATAATTGCTAAAAAAATTAATGTTTGTGAATATGACTGTCCGTGACTTTATTGCCTAACGGGAGGAACAAATGTACCCCACGTCTTTTGATCTTTCGTGCAAAAGAGGTTTTTCATACTCATGCGGACACAACAATACTTATCAAAAAATAAATAGATGATATTATCTCAAACATGTTAAAGATAATTCTCACAAAAATTCATAACAAAATTTTTAAAGAGATTCTAGGATTTCAAAAAAAGAAACTTTAGGGTACACTATTAATGGTCACGCCCATGACTAGATTTCACAACGTGGACCTATGACACTCTCTAGGGCCTAGAAGAGTCTCTGCAACCCAGTCTGGATGAAGCTGGCACCATACCATCTTCTCTTAAAGGCGACATTTTGGCTCACCTAGGAACTCTGATGGCATCATTTCATGACTACTTTATTACGAAAGAGTTGCAGCCCCATGATACTTGGGTAAGGAATCTATTTTTGGTCAATTTGAAGGATCAGGACTTGGCCAAAGATGATCTCATTGATCTGAGGCACAAAGAGTTGCTAAAGAGGGAGTTTTAGGTCAAGAGTTTGGCTGACTTTGGTGCTCCATGATGATACCATACCCAGTTCTAGCCAAAAGAGCCATGATATCCATCATTCTTTTTGTGACAACCTACCTCTGTGAAGCTGGATTTTCAACCTTGCTGACTATCGCGAAACAAGCTTGATGCAAAGGATGACATGAAAGTTTTAATTCAAAATTAAAGCCCTTCTTATGGACAAGAAGAAGGAGCAATCTTCGCATTAAAAATTTGTTTTCAAAATACATCGTATGGTTCTTTTTTGACAGTAAATTATCGTTCGTTGCTTTTTTTCTTGAAAAATTTTGATAGGGGGGCCGTGGACCACATTTTGTCCTCTAAGGGAGCCGTGGGCACAAAAAGGTTGGGAACCTCTGCTCTAGGCTGATCTGTAGACTCACGAATCCATCCACCGTGTCTTGACCACCAATTGCTCCAAAGGAACCCTCCTTCCAATGGGCTGGGTACACCGTAAATATTTCATGTGTTTTGCAACGTACGTAAATTCAAGCCTCATCCCCGAGCCCCTCGTCAAAATCAACGTTGACCAGGTCTACAATGTTAGACCTATCTAAATGTTCTCTTAACTCTTGTGGGAGAACCTCCTCAGCAACTGTGCACTTTCGAAGTCTTACTGTATGAACCACTCGTCTTGATCAGTGAAATATCCCTCAGACGACTCTTTGACTGA